>PVIR01001784.1:0-11537 GCA_004026965.1 Petromus typicus
CCCCCCCCCCCCCCCGTGGGTGAGGGGCTTGGGGGTGAGCGCCGATAGATGAAAGGTGTTTTAATCCCCTTGGTTCTGGCCTGACACAGCCCACAGCCAAAAGTGTTGCCAGTTTGTTGTTTTGCAGGTTTGATAAAAAATTGGTATAATTATATTTTCTCAAGCAGCCAGTCGACAGATGATGTTCATAATGGGAAAAACACTTAAAATTGATTTAGAATTCACAGCACATCCAGAATTTGCTGTTAGAACAGCTCTTTGAGGACTTTATAATTCTTCCTCTCTGTAATACGTGGAAGTTCAGAGTGGTGGTTCTTCATTGCTTTCATTGTCTTGCGTCTTGCAATCAGCTCCTGGTTTTCCTGAGGATGTCAGTGCTGAAGGTTTCTCTCTGTGAGTTCTGCTGTCTGTGGAGGAGCCTTGCCAAGTTCTTCTGTCCTGAATGTGAGATAGCCCCACCTCTGTCGCTGGGGTGTAGGTATGTTGGAAAGGTCCTCAGACAGGCCTGACCTCAGATTCACAGTCAAAGCTTTAGGGATAGTGGATCTTTGGAAAGTGTCTTCCTGGCAGCAGACACTGCTGGGGCCTCAGGCCTGCTGGCTTGTAAGGACAGAGGCAGTGGAAGCCAGGTGGAGCCCAGCCAGCTCCTGTGGGCAGCCCTGTCTCTGCTGCTGCCTGCTCTCTGGCTGGCCCTTCTGTCTCATACTGGGGGCTCTCGGGCCACTGGGCTACCACCAGAGCACCCCAGGGAACTGCTGTGATGGACACAGATTGTGTTTGAATCTGAGTAAGGAAATTTTAGCTCATCTGCTTCGTTTTCCCACTTCACTGGTTTTTAAAAATGGATAAATCTGGTGTTATTTTGAATGGGTTTTTGGTGTATTTCTATTCAAGAAAAGACTTACAAAGGATGGCACCCGTCTTTACCAGCAGGATTTGCCAGGCTGCATTCTGTTACAAACTGCTGAAAGGAAAGTTAATTACGGACAGGTTGCGCACATCTTGACTTAGTTACTGTGATAGGTAATAAAAAAGATCCCATATTACTCTGAATTCCCAAAATATTTCCACATTAATATAAATGAGAAAATGTGATATCAGAGGCGGCAGGCTTTCCTGTCTTTCTGACTCTTTTGCTCTGGGCAGACATTCTTTGGCGGTGGCTTTGGTGGTTTTTCTCTGTGGCCATTTTGGCCAGAGCCCTGGTGTTCGGCTCCTGTGGGGCAGCAGAGGGTGGTGGCCTTAGCATGACTTGAGGGGCCTTGTCCTTTGTCTATTTGGAGATGACTTGTCAAGTTGTTCAGAGTTAAAGATCCAGGTCCTTCTGCAGACCAGTGTGGCCTTGTCCTACTTGCCCTATGGGGGCGGGCCAAGGGAGGGAGGTGCCAGTTCTGGGGACCCACCTTTGTGTGGTTCCCTCCTCCTGCGATGGCAGGGAGGGGGAGTGTTGGGTGCTCTGTGCTGGCCATGTAATAAGTGTGTTTCCCCTTGTCCTGAGGAGGGCGGCCCAGCCGGCCCTGCTGGCCCTGGCATGCAGAGGCCGAGGAGACCCAGTTCCTTGTCCAGGGACAGTGTACTCACAGGAGTGTCCCTGCAGGGAGCTGTGTGCTACAGGTAGTCCTCCAGAATGTCCCACAGTTACATGGTGGCTCTTGTCCCTGGCCTGTGGCTGAGCTCCTGTGTGTGGCCACCTGGCATCTTCTGAGCCTGCCAAGCTGCATGGTGCTGTCGCCTGCTCCGTCCTGTGCATGCCATTGATGCACGTGTGTCCCAGCTGGTTCTTAGGTCATAGGTCTGCAGCCATTGATCTGCACCAGTAGCACTTGAAGGATGCAAAGTGGGCTCGTGTAGCTGAGTGCCCAACATGCGGCACAGGCAGCGTGTGCAACGTGAGGGCACCACCCCCGTCTCTGGGGTGTTAGGACCTGAAGTGTAACACACCTGCAAAGCCCCTCTTGGTTTCAGGTGTGTTTTTCCTCAGCCTGGTGAGCTGCAGGTACCCTGGAGAATGGGAACAATGGCAGCAGCTGGTGTGGGACGTGAGTGCCAGCCTGTGGTGCCACCCGTGCCCCTTGTCCCATTTTGGTTTTGTCATGAACCCGAGAGCGCCCTCCCCTGCAGTGTTGGGAGCATTGTTACAACTCACATCAGACAGTGGCTGGGCAGGAACAGGCTGACACCAGCAGAGACTTTCAAATGCTTCTGTAGAAAAGTGTCCTAGACTCCCCAAGGACCTTGTGCAGCAAAAGAAAATGTGGTCTGTGTTCCAAGAAGATGCTGTCACAGCCGAAACCCTGCACGCTATTGATGAACTTGAATTGCTCTCTGTGTCAGAGGCTGAAAATCAATGTTTACTAATTGCTATGGATTATGTTACTAAATAGCTGAGGGCTTGCTCTGCTCCTAATCATGTGGCAAACCGTGCTTGGTGGGAAAATGTCAGGCAAACCTGTCACCCTCTGGTGAGCCCTGGCCCAATGGCACGTGCTTCTGCACACTGCCCTCTCAGCAGGAGCTGGTAACAGGTTGGTGTCCTCGGAGAGAACAGAGGAAGGGGCGGCCCAGGCTCAGAACTCAGAGCTGCTCTTTGAATCCCGATGCTCGTAGTGACATTTGTTATCCTTTCCATTAAGTGCTTCTTTCTCTCGCACCTCCAGATCCACATAGACATCCCTCGGATGAGCCCGGAAGCGTTAATACTGCAGCCCAAGGTGACAGAGGTAAGAGGACGAGGCTCGTCCGGAAGTTCACTTTGCCTCTCTCTGCTGTGAGGGGCCACGTCACAGAGCCCTCAGGACAGCGGGTACCCCTGTGGGGCAATGCCTGGAAACAAGTCAGACTGGCCAGTTTCTGGGCCGTTTCCCTTACTGGATGTAATTGCTGATGGGAACTGCTATTTGTTCTTAAAATACTTGTATAATATTTTCACATACAAAAGAATATATGTAATGTATATGTATGTGTAGTGTAAACTCGTGATCACCCGGCTTCAAGAACTGGAACCCCACCAGTGCTGGCCAACGTGCTCTCGTGAACTGGAACCTGACTCAGGCTCCTGTCAAAGGCGCGTCTTGACAAACCCTCCCCAGCACATGGGCCGGCCCTGCCAGGCTCTGCTTGCACAGCTTTTTATAACATCTTACCGAGGGAGTGGGATGCTGCGGACTGTTACATCCTTTAGAGCTGTCATTCTTCATTGGTCAGTCTTTGCAGCTTGACTTTTCTTCTCTCTCTTATGCTTCAGCTACCTGTTGCCTCTGGTTGTACAAGCAGTCTGCGGTTTCAACATCCCATGCTTTCTTTAGCCTTCTCCTGCTGATGGGCACCTGGGCTGCTTTCCACGTGTTGTTAGGAACAGTGTTGTGGGCACTGCCATGCCCATTTGCACAGGTGCCCTTGCCAGGCTTTCTCTAAGACATTTCTGAGGAGTGTGGTTGGAGCCTGAGGGCCAAGTCCCTGTGCACCCCTCAGCAGTGCCAGTGTGCTTGCTCTGTGATGCCAGAGGGCTCTGAGCTCGCTCTCCACACAGACTTCCCGCCATTGCCAGTTCTCCCTGTTGCCAGGTGTTGCTCTTTTGTTTCTCTGGTAGGTGTTCTTATTGTGCTTGTAGTTTTCACATCTCCATTTTCTGGTAGAGTTAAGTACGTGTTTGTATATTTATAGGCATCTTCTGTCCTGGGAAATGCATCTTCTGCAACCCCGCTCTGGGGTTGTTGATCTTTACACATTTGGGCTCATAATTGTCACTTTCTATGGTGCAGACATCTTATTTCATTCTGCGGCTTGTGTCTCCTTGGTGGTTTTGATGAGAGAAGTTGTTAATTTTTAGTGTGGTTGAACTTGCCAGTCTCTTCTGGTTGACACCAGAATTAAACAGTTGTCTCTTGCGCACACCTTACAAAGCATCCTTCTGTATTTTGTTCTTCATGTTTTGCTTTCACATGTCTATATTTAATCTTCTATAGCTGACAGCCAAGTCCAAAGGACCAGGCCAGTGGCGGTGGCGTCTGTGGGCTCTGGCTCGTCTTCCCACATCCTCAGTGTCAGCTCTGTTTAGATTATTTCGTGCTCCCACAGATCTGTCTGGGTTCTCTGTTCCATACGCGTCTGAAGTTGTCTTTTCTTCACAGGGCACCTTGTTAGCTAACACGAGTTGGAATGTCTTATGGTTTGGGGGTGTCTGGGGAGCTCATACCCCCTTTTCTTCCTTCTCAGAATTACTTGCGTGGCCTCACTCTTTGCTCTTTCGCATCTCTCAGAGTCAGATCACTGAAATTTTTTTTTTTAAGGTCAGTTTGATTTATACCTGAAATTAAATAGACTGTAGATCCTCTTGAGGGAATTGACATCTTTATGAAATTTAGTTTTCATTTTTATGAACATTCTGGTTTCCCATTCTTTTAGACCATTTTTATGCCTTGGAGTGAAGTTTTTAATACTGTATAAAGGATCTTGCCTGTACTTTTTCATATTTATTCCCGATTTCTTATTTTTTGATGCTAAAGTAAGTGGCATGTCTTTGGTGTGGAATTTTCTCATTGTTTGAGTTATTTTGTTTTGCATCCTGCCTCCTGTGGTAAATACACTCTTGTCTGTGCAGTAAATCCGCTTAAAAACCTCCTGTGGTTATTAAAGTAGAGGTCGGATGGGTTGAGGAGCACAAGGGGGCGAGTGCTGTCCGGGCACCAGCCCTTGAGGGAGGCCTCTCTGGGCTGCGCTTTCCAGTGCTGCGCTCGCTGTGTCTAGAGACAGAGAGAAGACTTATGGAGCGTGACCTCTGTTGTACTTCATTTTTAAAGTCGTTATGCCTGTGTGTCTCTCCCCTTCTCCTTGCTACCTTTCTTAGCTGAACGGAGCCTCTTGGTCTCAGAATTCGGCTCTGGAGTCGCCGCCAGTTGGCGCCAGCAGGTCGGGGTCCTGAGGGTGGGGAGCACCTCCCCTGGGTGTGGGCTCTCCACAGGCCCCAGCGGGGCCGAGTGCCCTCAGGGAAGCTGGGCCTCTGGCGTCTGCATGTGGTGAGTGGGTCCCTCGAGCACGGCCTGGGGTGCGATGCTGAGCAAGGCCGCTGAGCAAGGCCTCAGCGCATGCTTGGCAGGCTGGAGTCTCGGTCTCTCCTGCTCTGTAGAGGTATGCCTTGGTGCATTGGCGGGTGACGGCAGACCAGGAACAGTGGCAGGGCTGTGTCACCATCTCCCGGCCCACTTCTGTGCCGGTGGACAGCTGCTTCTCTGAGCTTGGCTTTAACCTCGAGGTCCAGGTTGGCTGCTCAGAACTCCTCACCTGTCCTCACTCCTTACCTGGGAAATCCAGAAGACACAGGGGAGGAGGAGGAGCTCCCTAAGGGTCAGGTCAGTCTCTGTGTACTGCTGTTCATCTCTTGCTGTTCACTTTAGTGATATTGTGGTGCCTACTGTGTGGGAAGCAGCGATACGCCTTGGTTTTTGTTGGCCGCACATTCTGATGATGTTCAGCTTCTACACAGGAAGGATTTCTGCCTTAGGGACTTTTCTCTTCCTTGGTGTCCATGCTGACTGGGCTGTGCTCAGTCTTCCTTCTTTCTTGCCCTTCACCTTTTCCTCTTTCTCTCTCTCTATTTGTTCTTCTCCTTTTTTTGAGACACGTTCTTGCTATGTAGTGCAGCCTGGCCTTGCACTCCCTGGAATCCTCGTGCCTCAGCCTCCTGAGTGCCGAGCAGCACTCTGCCTGGCTTCTGTCCTTGTTCCTCCTGCTGTCCTTCTCCTGTGCTTTTCAGCTTGACTGAAGTCCAGTGAACAGACAAGGACTGTGATTTTAAGTGTGTTTTCAAAATGTTTTGATGCCTGTGTGTGGGAGTGCTCACACACAGGGACAGTGTGTTTATTGGAAAAGCCATGTTCACAGGGGCATCTGGGCCTGGCCAGTGAGTACATTAGTCATCTGCTGAGGGACTTCCCTCCACTGTTACCGAGTACCTGCCCTCTGGTTATCTGCTTTTTAGAGCAGTTTCACAAATACAGGACTAAGAAGCCTTTTCCATTTAGCCACCAAGAAGTGGCATCTCATTACATTTGAATAGACAGATAATGAAACCCACAGGCCAGTGACACTGAATTCTTCACTTTCACTCTTAGGATCGGTGCGGAGTTTCCACGACCCTAAGGGATGATGTTTTCTAGGACTCTGGTGGAGGCGAGCTCCCTCAGCCTGGACTCTTTCCTTTGAATGGACTTTTTTGTGAGCGGCTCCCTTGCTGTGGAACAGGCAGGGCAGGGCGCACAGAACGGGTTCCAGGGATCACTGTACTATGACGCTAACTCTTCCTGGGAGATATCTAGAAGTGGTATAGCTGGGTCTCGTGCAATCTCCACTTTTAGTTTTCTGAGGAATCTCCATACGGATTTCCATGGTGGTCTTACTACCTTCCCTCCAACAGTACAAAGTTTCTATTCCCTCATGACCTCACCAGTAGTTGCCTTTTGAGTTTATAACCAGGAACAGTTCTCTGTGGAATCAGAGGGAATCTCAGTGCTGTTTTGATTTGCATTCTGGGGAAATTTTGAATGTTGTACCTGGAACTCCTCCCTGTGTCAGGAAGGTCCCTTCCTCTCGGTTTTGAAGTCATCGTTGTTGAGATTTATCAAGTCCTTTTCCCTCCCATCATTCAAGGTCATGTTTCTGGTGCTTTAGTCTGTTACTGTGATGAATTTTATTGGTCTGATTTGCTAGTATTGAGCCAACTGTACATTCTAGAAATAAATCCAAATTGGTCATGATGGTTATATTTTTTAATGCATTACAAAATTAAGTTTATTAATATCTAATGTGCCATAACTGCCAGAAATAGAAGGCAAGTTTCTTTTTAATTCAAAAAATGCCTCCCAACCATTTATTGACTCTTCGGTTGCCCACTGGTATGTAATCCTATCAGTTATGTTGAATATCTGTCCTCATAATTGTGACACTGGATGCTGTGCCTAGAAGGATAATTTCTTTCCAGTACTTCATTTTGAACATAATAAAACCTCTGTGTTTCTCTGCCTACCATGACCCCGGGTGAAAGTAGAAAATGTGGGATGCAAATGAGCACATTTGAATAATTGCATATTTGATACCTTTGATGGGGCGGCGGAGGCTGGTTAAGGAGGAGAGTTGTGTGCAGTAGTAGCTTTGTGAGTATATAGTCCCTGTTGGCTTGGTGTACTCAGGGTGTGCTTTATGTGACCTGCGGTGGCCTCTGGCCCACACTCCACACTTGCCACGTGCTTCTGTTTTGGGTTCACTCGCTAGGGGTCATGATACGGAGCAGGTGTTCCCAGAATCTGGAATTGTTAACTCACGTCTTCCCTCGGGGCCCCAGTGCTGCCAGTGTTCAGGGGTATGAATCCCTCAGGTCCCCTCACATCACTCGGTTTCCCTGCCCCTCAGCAGTAGTCTCCGAGGCATGTTGCACGCCGTGAAGTGGTGTTGCTGGTGCGTGTGGTAGCCTTATGCCGTGTCCATGTTTCTGAGACCAGATTTCTCCGTGAGTAGTCCTGGGCGCAGCAGAGCTTTTGGTCTCAGTGACTCTCGCTTGTTAGTGTGCGCAGCGTCTCGGCTGGGGACAGCTGGGGTTCAGTTCTGCCGCGGAGGGCGTTTGATAAGGGGAGGAGAGAAGAGATGGAAAGAAGGAAGCAGAGACTGAACGTGGCCTGCGCGGCGCCTCGCCAGCCCTCCGTGCCCCTGTGGAAGGGCTGCTGGCCAGACTTTTAGGAAGAGCCTTTTGGTTGAAGAATTGGCGTGTGCGTCAGCCTCTCAGGTTTCTGAAGTTTGCAGCAAACCAGGAGTGCCTCTCACTCTGGCCTTTTCATTTCTCTGGCTCTTGGGGAAATGAGTCACGGTGGCCACTTTTACTGTTGTTGGGTGTGAACTGATTTGCCGAAGAGCTACTTGGAGAGGAGTTTCCAGCCTGACTCCTGGTAGCGAATCCCGACCCTCACAAGGACGCGGTGTTAAGAACAGGAGTAGAACTTTAATAGCTAATCATACCCTGTGAGTATTCGTTGCTGGAGCTGTTTTGGATCCGTCTGTTTCCCTTAAATGGGTGTGCAGGCATGGGAGGCCGTGGCTTTGTGGTGACACATCCTCCCCTGATGACAGCGTGCTCTGCTAACTGTGAGCTGATGGACCATGATGGATCCTCCCTGCCTGCTCTCCCCAGGGTGACCCAGGTCTGCTACCTGCCCCCCGCAGGGCCGCACACTGTTTGTGCCTTTCCTGCTCAACTGTTAGCACAATACCTGGATTTTTGACATGCAGAGCTGTGGGGCTGTGCCCCCTCCCCCGAGAATGGCAGCAGACACCCAATGGGCACGGGGGTGTCACCAAGACTGCTGTGCACACCTGGAGGACGTGTACTAAGTCAGAGATCCGACAGAGTTATGATTTAAATTACCCACCAACTACATTCTTGCTCCTTCAAAGAACTGCAGAAGATGTCTGGAGGAGGTGCCTGGGCACTCTTGAATCAGGACAGCACCCCTGGTGTGAACTCCCACGGCTCCCAGCGCTGTGGGCCCTGTTTCCTGGCCTGGTGGCTTGGGAGCTGCTTGCTTGCTAGCCTGTAGGAAGAATGTCAAGAGTCCCAGTGCTGAGGGCCCCCCCTCCCTGGTGTCTGTGTCTGTGTCTGTCTGCCTGGCCTCACACTACAGGCTATGCAGACGCTGCCCTGGGAATGTCAGCGGAAGTGCTGTGGCAGGGCACCCACCTGAGGGAGGGCGAGGCTCTGTGTGGAGATCTGCTGGGGGCGGGGGGGAGGGATGCAGCCCAGATTGGCAGGTCCCACCCCTGCGCCCTGGCCCGAGTGTCCCCTGCTTCTGTGCGCCCTGCCCTCCTGTCTGGGCTAGGGCTTGACTGTGCTGGCTGTTGACCTTGGTTCTTGTGAGCTTTTTTGGCTTTTGCTGCTTGGCCTTGGTGGGTGTCTGGTCCTGCTCTGACCTCTCTTCCTGTTCTGAGCTCGAGTCTGGAGGGGCTGGGTGATGGGAGAAGGTCCACAGGGTCAGGCCCTGGCCTAGGTGCAGGACACCTACGGGTCTCGTGTAAACTGAAGCAGAGAGCAGCGCTCTCCCTGTCTTCTGAGTTGGGCCGTGACTGTCCAAGGGCCTCAGAGCAGAGGGGGAGGCTGTGCCTTTACAGGGTTCTCCGTATGTTCTTTTTTGAAGTTGAGTTTATTGGTACATTTTAAGTATAGCTTCTTTTCACATTCATCACTGACAATTTGTACCTGCACGTGATATATCTTATTTTCTCCCATTTCCCCTGTCTTCCTTTCCTCCCCTTCCCCATATACATAAGCTTTGTTTCTGTTTTTTTTTCCCTTTTACCTTCAAATATTTTCTTTTCCTTCTTTGCTTCCCCTTCCCCTTTGGACATTTTCTTCCTATTTCAGATACCTGTTATAGACTTTGAACTGCATTTACACTTTCAGTTTCTCACAGTTCAGAAATGATGTAGTGTTTATACATGTGTGTCCTATTTATTTCACTTTGAGTATAGCCTTGGGTGCATCCATTTAGCTATGAATGTCTCTAGCTTATCATTTTTTAAGGTTGAGTAATACTCCATTTTATAAAAAAACTCCACATCTTCTTTATCCAGTCTCCAGTTAATGACATTTGGGTTGTTTCCAAGGTTTAGCTACTACGAACTGTGTTGCTATAAACATAAGTGCGCATATGTTGCTGTAGTATGATGCCTTTAATTCTTTCGTGAATATACTCAGCAGAGAAAGTCAAAATGTCCTTTTTAAACTTTAATTTTTTTTAGTCCACATTTGCAGTGCATGGTTACGTGCGTCATGGTGAATTGGCACATGTACCTAACACATCTTCTCATATCCCCTTGTCCTCTTTTTCCTGCTCTCCCACCATCTCTCAGTCCCTTTTTTATTTGTGAAAGACCTCTCTCCTGTTTCCTGTTTTGCTTTTTAATTTACGTATACTTTGAGTTTCTCACATAAGAGAAACTGTGATATTTAATCTTCAATGTTTGATTTATTTCACATGACATTATGGTCTCAAGGTGTGTCTTCTTTCCTACAGAAGATCATTTGTCCCTCTTTATGGTGGAGTACTGCTTCATCAAGTGCAAAATCCACACAGTGGTCTTTTCTTTATCCATTCATCTGTGGATGGACCTGTCCAGGACCGACTGTGAGGAGTCGTGTTGCTCTGAGCACTCACACCTGAACTTGTCAAGGTGGTTTCATTGTGGGGTGCAGCATAGGTAGAAACAGGCCAGGAGTGAGGCAGGGTAGTCTGGACTATGGGAGGCTGGTGGCTGCAGGCTCTGCAGTGCCCTGTGCGCCTGGGCCAAGTGTTCCTGGAAGGCCGGTACTTAATTGGTGCCCCTTTCAACTGTCCCCCAGGATACTTTGAAAATGCTTGTTTGGAAAAAAGTGATATGAAACTGGTTATTTCTATTTTTTTTTTACCTGTCTGAGCAAAAGCTTAGAAGTGGCTCAGTGCAGTTTTTGAAGAGTAACTATGCAGTCATGTGGTGCGTGGTGCCCAGCCTCTGAGTTGGCATCTCACAGTGACAGCTCATTATTAGTTGCCAGTCACAGGTGAGGCGGCTGGGAGAAGATAAGAGAGAACACCAGAGCTCAGGTTTTCCAGGCCATGCTAGGAGAGGAGCCGGGTGGCCCTGGATGGCACCAAGGGGCCAGGTCTGGTGATGGAGGAAGCAGGATGGGGTCCAGCAGGCACCCGTACTTTCTGTCCAGAGAGACCAGTCAGGCACTCAAGTGGACAGCACACGGAGGAGGCTGGAGCAGCAGGAGGGCCCTTAGCTCACATCCGGTCATCTGAAGAGATGCTGAGGTTCTCCGTGCATCCTGACAGCTGAAGGCATGGCAGGGACCGAGGAGGAGGAGCCCTTTCCTGGGATGGGCAGAGCTGTAGGCAGGGAAGCCTGTGTGGCAGAGGACTGGCTGTTTTAAGTAGAGTGGTTTGGGAAGCTATCTAAGGAGATGGCTTCGGAACCGAGATCTTGTGCTGAAATTCAGGGCACCCCAGGAAGTTTGGGAGGAGTGGGCTTCAGGTGGCAAGAAGAGTAGGTGCAGTGGCCCGGGGTAGGATCAGAAGTGACTGGGTGTTGTGGAGGGGACCCGGAGGCAGCAGTGAGGCAGAGGGGGAGAAAGGGCCCTGGAGTGGTACTCGGGAGTTTGTGCCCCATGCATGGTGCCTGGAGACCCTGGGGAATGAAGGGTGTGACTTGTGTGCTCGGTGCTGTCACCCACTGCCGCTCAGGTGTGGAGCACAGGTGCTGCAGCAGGGAGGCCACTACAGGTGGGACTGAGCACCCGGGGCTGCTGTGCAGGGAGATGGCGAGGGTGCCCCGTGAGGTTGTCGGCTGGCCTCCCCTGGCCCTCGGGGTGCCAGGGTTGGAGTGGTAGCTGGGATGCACCCATGCCACCCTCCCAGGGCACTCTTCGCTGCCCATCTTGTTAGATGCCATACTGCTCGTGCTTGAGCTAACTGACCCCTTATTTAGCTGCAGCAGGGATTACAGTCTTAGATATA
>PVIR01001784.1:11637-114819 GCA_004026965.1 Petromus typicus
CAGCCCTGGGCTCTGAGCATGGCAGCATACCCACTGATACACACACATTGGTGCACACACATCCCAGCCTTGCTGCCTGACCTCTTCCAGCTGAGCTGCCAGCAGGGCCGGACAGTAAGATGTACAGGGTTTGCTCTCCTGTCTCTCTTTGTGACTGACACATGAGAGAAGTTCTTGGATCTAAGGAGAGCAGGGGTGCTTGTGTGTAGTCTCCAAGGCTCCCCCTTAGTCTCACCACCAGGGTGGAAGCCTGGCTGTGCTGCCCCTGGCTCTGTGGCTTTGGGGAAGTTGCTTGGCTTCCCTTAGTGAGCCCATGTAGCTCCCTGTAGCACTTGAGGCTGTCCCACCAGACAGGCTGCTCACGTATGCACGTCTGCATGGGGACAAAGGTGTGGAGCACTGGCACCTCCCTGCCAACTGCTGAGTTTCTGTAGACGGGAAACCCTTAAAGGATGCTGTGCTATTAAATGATTTTCATCTTTGAACTTGTTTAAATAGTCAGTTCTCTCTAGAAAGCTGTTGACCTCAAAGGAAAACCATGGTTAACAGGCACCAAACACAGATATGTAGGACCCAGCATGGGTGCTGGGAGGGCCCAGGAAGAGGCCTCGCTGGACATTGCAAATCTCCACTGTGTGCTTTGCCTTTGTGAGGCGTGCCTAGGCCATCAGACCTCGCTTTAGCCTCTGAAGAGCCCCAGGATCGGGCAGGAGGCAGCAGCGAGCATCACAGAGGAGGAAGCACGGAGGGAGTAGAGAGGGAGGGAGCTCTAGAATCGAGTCTTGATGGCTGGAGAGGTCAGCTCGGCACACAGGATCAGACTCTCCAGGCAGTGGGATCTGAGGCCTTGTGGTCTGTGGGAAGGGTGCTGTCAGCATGTGAGTGCTAGCTGGGGGGGAGGCCTGTGAGCTGCAGCCTGGCTCCAAGGCCCCATTGGTGTCAGTTGAGCAAGCAGAGGTCTTTAAGCTGTTCTTGGTTGTGGGCTCCTACCCACGTGGGGGTTGAGTGGTGGGATTGTGTTGGGTCTCTGTAAAATCCTTCTCTTAGACAGAAGTGGAGGTGGGCGGTGGGGCTGAGTGACATCAAGGAGGAAGATGAGCTGGATGCCAGCGCTAAGGGAGGGAGAACAGGCTGGGGTCTTCCCATCTAGGCTGTCAGACCGACAATGTCTGTCTGTCTCTTGGATGGTGAGGGCTTCCAGGGGCATAAAGAGCTCTGTTTACCTTGTGGGGGAAATTTAGAGCATGCATACATCTGTCCATCTGCTTTCCTATCCACCCACCTGCTCATCTGTCATCCGTCCATCTGTCCATCCGTCTGTCCATCTGTCCATCCTTTCATCTGCTTGCACCCACCTGATCTCCCATCCATCTCTGAGCAAGTATTCAGAGCCTGGTACTCTATGCTGCCCCATCAAGATCCAGGTGACCACCTGCAGTTGTGCCTGATGGGCCTTGGAGGGGCGGGAGGCCTCTTGTGGAAACGGGGAGCTGAGGGGCCTGGTGAAATACTGCGAAGTGCTCAGAAATCAATAAAAAGTTCAGGCCATTGGACTTTTACAAAGAAATTAAACTGCAGTGGGTGTTTGTAGTGTTTGCATTTTCACATTAGAGACAATGAAAAACACCGATAGTATTTAAGTAGACAAGTAGAAGGATTTTAGAGTCTTCACTTCATGATCTTTTACTACCACCTGTTCCATTTTCTTTCAGATTTTTGAAAGGATCCTGTTCATATGGGCGATCCGTCACCCTGCCAGTGGATATGTTCAGGGGATAAATGACCTGGTCACTCCTTTCTTTGTGGTCTTCATTTGTGAATATATAGGTAAGACCGTACCATCATGGCTTTCTGCAGACATGAAGCACGAGCTTTTGTGGACTTGCTGGGCCATTGTGTTATTTATTCCTATTGTGACAATTGCCCTGAAGTTCACTGATATGAAGGATGAGAAATAGTAGAGAAGAATTGTTCTTGAAAAAGTCTTTAAATTGACGTGCTCAAGTCCTGAAGATGCTAAAATACCATCACCATTGTCAATAGTCTTTTTTAATAATATTAGGAAGAGTGATATGTGTTTTGGGGAGTTTGGTTTATTTTTAATGATCATTGAAATACCAGCTTTCATGGTTCAGATTTAAGTGGGGCAATAAGTTAAGGCAATAAGACAGTGACTGAATATTTTTCTTACAAGTTAAAACACCAAATCTTTATGTTTCTATGAGATCTTATCTCTTTTCTACTTTAGATATACTGATAGCATTTTATCTCATCAGAATATTAATTATACCCAAAATCTTTGCAGAGCTTTTCTTGGGCTTGCTATTTCTCTTGAATACTGCATATTTTTCTTTCATTTATGTCGGAACAGCACCCTTTACCCTATTTTAATCATGTTGTAAATTCTTTTTTTTTTTTTTTTTTTTAAGGTTTTTGGAGACAGGGTCTTGCTTTGTGGTTCAGGCTGGCCCTAAACTCAGCCTCAAACTCACATCACAATCCTCCTGCCTCTGCCTCCCAAGTGCTGGGATGACAGGCGTGAGCCACCACGCCCGGCACTGTGGTATGTGGTACTGGTTGCTGCTGGGTGTGGGTCTCCACACCCAGTATTGTTATGTGGTTACCGGGGAATCGAACCCGGGTCCTTGCGCTTGCAAGACAGGCGCCAGAACCACTGAGCTAACTCCCCGGCCCCATGTTGTAAATTCTTAAAAAAATGAGAAAAGTGATATGTGCATGCTTTTGAATTCTTCTGTGAATTCAGAGTAAACATACAGGCAGGGCTGTCTCCTTCACTCAAGATTTTACCAGGAAAACTGACTGAAAGCGTCTTCCGGTGATCCCTCCCAGCTTAGCCTGGCTTATTTTGAGAGAACGGCATGGGCCATTTTGGTTTCCTGTCATGGCGGCCTGAGGGCGAGTTAGCTCGAGGACAGGTCCTCCTCAGAGAGGAGGACATACTTGTGCAGTGAGTTTATTGCGAACTTGGCACTCTGCGTCCATGTATGCTTTCACGGGAGGTCTTCTCATTGCCAGGCAACTAATGAGACCCGGCGCGTTCCCTCCCTCGTCTTCTCTTAAGCAGGGAGAGGCCGCTCCTGAGCGCCTGCACTCTGCTCCTCACTCCCTCATTTGACAGATAATGAAAATGTTCCTAATGATCCGGGAACAGTAGGACCTCTGTCAGTGGCCCTCAGAGTTGTTAATTGAAAGAAGAAGTTCAACTGAGATGTGATTAGAGAATTGATATTCCATGTTAAATAGACCATTTAATTAATGTGGTAAATAAGTGTGTCTTAACTACTTTACCACCAACTTATGTTGTAAGACCCAAGTGATTCTTAATGCGTTCCCCTGACTATCAGCAAGACAGGACGAAGGGGCATGACCATGACGTTAATTGTCCAGGAGAAAGAACAAGCGGGGGAGATGGAGTGTGTGTTCTGCAAGTGGAGGCTGGAGCTCACCTCAAGAGGCTGTCCCTGCAGACTGCACGAACACACATGAACACACACACACACACACACACACACACACACACGTATACGAACACACACATGCGCGCGCATACACTTGCCATTGACCTGAGTGTATAGTACCACTCCAGGACAACTGTGTAAAACATACCTTTTGTTAAATAGAGATGTGGACAGTTTTAGATATGGACCATAAATGTGATTGGTGGATTTTTAGTCCTTGGCTGATCTTGGATCCAGAATGCTCCTTATCGTGGCCTGGGCCCATGTCCCACTGTGCAGTCTGTGTAAATGGGGTGGTGCACACTGCGGTGCCCTCCGGGGATGAGGTTTGCCCTTCCTTGGACTCCAGGCTGCTCCCCGCCGAGCTGGCTCTCACCCAGGGAGATCCCACCTTGTCTGAGTGCTTACTGACCCTCTGCTGTGCCAGCGACGCAGATGAATGAGGAGCGGCTGCTTGCTGCCCCCTTGGAGCTCATTGTGATGAGGAAGACAGATTTTAGATGAGTGATTAAAAAGTTTAATTAAAGTAATTAGCATTCATGTTATCAAGAGGAGGCATAGCCAAGTGGTCAGAGGAGGCTCCTTGAGAGGCGACATTTCTGCTCTGCTCACACAGTGAGCAGGAGCTGGGGGGAGTGGGGAGCAGCCAGGGAGCCCTCCTGGAACCCAAGTGCCCTTGGGGCAGCGATGAGTGCTGGCGGCGGCTCTTGAGCGAACCTGGGCTGAGTCTCGGGGTGCACCAGCGACTGAGGAGCACATACTCAGGACTCAGTTCTCCTGGATCTCCTTTGGTTGTGGCCTCAGAGAACCCGGTAAATCATTGGGTGAAGGCTCATCAAGGGACTGTGTGGTCACTGAACCCCTGGGATGCTCGGTCCTGAAGAAGGGGATGCTCGGGTGCTGTGCTTTCTGAAGATCTGCAGAGAAGGTCCTCTGCAGAGTAAAACCGGCCCTACGGTCCTGCAGCCCAGATGCCCGAGTGCTTTGGCAGTGCTGTGGCATCAGCCTCGGAAGTCAGATGACGGTTCACACTCTTACAGGGTGGGTGGTGTGGGTCTCAGTCTGAATGGATACTGCCTCCTGACATGCTCATGTGGTTATTGGGTTTTCTTTCTTCAGAGTTGCCTGGTGGCAAACAATTGCAGCTCATTGGTGGTGTAGCAAAGCCTCTGGCCCTGGGGTCCTCAGGCAGCGAGCGACCTCGGTCTGATTATAGTGTCTGAGCAGGGCCAAGGCTTTTTCTGGGAGTGTGCACGTGCTGTGTGCCTGAGATGGTGAAGACCTTGCCTGCTATGTCCTCTTTCTGGTTCCCCTGGGAGAGGAGGCAGCTTGGAGCGCAGCACCTGGGACTGTGGCCTTCCAGGTGGGAAATAGCCACCCACCATGTCTGGGCAGAGCTACTTCTATCGGGGCCTTGCTGCACATCTCACAGATAAGTGCCACCACTTAGAAACCTCTCCATGACATGTCTTTGACTTGACAGAGAACGTGGGGAGTGATCCATTATTTGAGGAGAACCTTAGTGTCTCAAACTGGATGACCGCTTCCTGGCAAGAATGCAGTTACTGATCTTCGGCGGGAGGCTGGCCAGGGAATCAGAGTCAGAGAAACAGTGTGGAGGGAGAGAGAGCAAATTACAGAGCACAGAAGCTGGGTTTTTCCTCCCGTATCGTTCTTTGGTGGGTCCCCAGTTCCTTGACCGTCTGGATGGCCTTATGTGTGTCATGGTGTGCACAGAATAGGAGTTCTGTGTATTCTGGTACTGAATGAAGTCCTGAAAACTGTCTCTGTTTATCGCGCAATAGAAAGAAAAAGCATCAGCTTTTGAATATTTAAGAGACCTACTGAGTGTAGAGCTATTGGAGATACGGACAAGTATGAAGGGAAAGGCCGATGGTCCCACTGTGCCTCTCCCCTTCTTTGATTGCGATCCTGAGCAGGAGGAGGAGGCACCTTCCCTGCAGCCTTTGCGGGAGAGGCGTGCTTGCTGTCCTGAGCTCTACACCTACCCTAGTTCCTGTGCAGCTCTGCACAGCCCAGTGGGGTGGGGCTAGGCCTCCCCGGTGGACAGGGTGGCTTTTCCTGGCTGGAAGCGGTTTCCTACAGTTCCTTATATGGTCTGTGGGACCATGTCTAATTTGGGGCATGGAGGAAGGAGGGTGCCAGGTGCTGAGGTTTAGGCATGGCCCATCCAGGGGTAGCTCAGGCTCAGGGACTGACAGCCGCCAGGAAGCTGACCTGAGCCCATAGTCACTGGTGAACTGGTGTTATCTTCCCTCCGAGTCTTTTCTGTGCATTGCACAGGTTGTCAGTACAGAATCACGCAGTCAAGAGCATTTTATGCATAACATTTGTTTTAGGCTTTCTTTGTACTTACCCTTATAATGTAAGGTTTTCTCTATATTATTAAGAAATCTTTGTAAAGATCATTTCTACCTCTTGCATAGGATATTCTGCTGAGATGATGTTGTATAATTCATGAAACCGTTCTCCTGTTGTTGGTTTTTTCTCCCCTTTCCTACCCCAGGCATGATCTAATTTTTAAGTAAAGCCTATATTTTTCAAGTAGTGTCTATTATGTTCCTTTTAGGAATGGTTAATTTGTTTTAAAATTAAGAAACAATATTCAGTCTTCTTGAATTGCACAGTTGAAATCAAGAATAGTTTTTAAGGGCCGGGGAGTTAGCTCAGTGGTTCCGGTGCCTGTCTTGCAAGCACAAGGACCCGGGTTCGATTCCCTGGTAACCACATAACAATACTGGGTGTGGAGACTCATCCCAGCAGCAACCGGTACCACATAGCACAGTGCCGGGCGTGGTGGCTCACGCCTGTAATCCCAGCACTCGGGAGGCAGAGGCAGGAGGATTGTGATGTGAGTTGGAGGCTGAGCTTCAGGGCCAGCCTGAACCACAAAGCGAGACCCTGTCTCAAAAAAACCTAAAAAAAAAAAAAATTTAAATAAATAGTTTCAGCATAGAGAAAAACAAGGAAGTATTGTTTTTCCCCCTTCTTTGGTGCCTCTTTGCTGTTTAAATTTAGAAACAGTTTTGACAGGGCCCCTCGGAGTAATTGTATGTTAGCTGGGCTGCAGGAGAGGAATGACGATGACTGTCTTTTCTAAGATGACGAGGATTTTACAACTGTCATCGTCAACATGTGTAAGCTTAGATTGATTGGATTCTGTGTGTCATTTTCTCTTAAATTACACTTGAAAGCAAATATGGAAATGGACTAGAATAAACAATGCATTTACTTAAATGCATTCAGAATCTTATTCCAATTTATAAGTTGGAATCTCAGAAGTTTGATTTCTTAGTTAAAATCTGTTAGTTTTGTGTGGAGGGCTTTTCATCAGCTAGCTCTGGGAGCACAGGAAGTCGGTTCCTGCGGGGTCTGTTGGGACTTTACTACCATATCAGAGGAGAAACAGGGCTTTCTGGGACAGGGATGGGAAGAGATAGTGTTGGTTTCTCATTGATAAGTTAGTTTTCTTTTTTTTTGAGACAGGGTCTCACTTTGTGGTTCAGGCTGGCCCTGAGCTCAGCCTCCAGCTCACATCACAGCAATCCTCCTGCCTCTGCCTCCCGAGTTCTGGGATTACAGGCGTGAGCCGCCACGCCCGGCACTGTGGTATGTGGTGCTGATTGCTGCTGGGCGTGAGTCTCCACGCCCAGTATGGTATGTGGTTACCGGGGATCAAACCTGGGTCCTTGCGCTTGCAAGACAGGCGCCGGAACCACTGAGCTAACTCCCCGGCCCCTCCCCTGTGTTTTCACTGGTACTTACTACGTGACCCATGCACATTTCGGTATCTAAGCATTTTCCCAAAGCCAGCATTTAAAAAAATGTCTTTTTATAAAGTAATGACACAGTACTTCCAACAGTGGGTAGGAAAACTAGACAGGAGGCCAGCAAGGAACTGGAAAATCGAGCATCATTAGACACCAAGCTGATCTGACAGAGACACATATAGAGGATACCTCCCGGCAGCACAGCAGGCGTGTTCATCTCCAGAGCCCTGGGAACGATTGCTAGGACCCGTGTAAACCTGGCCCCATGCTGGCCTGGGGAGATCCTGCCTTGTACATTCTTCCATGACACTTACGTTAGGTCAGAAGTCTGCAGCATCTGGTGGCGTTGATGCATGTGCAGAAATTTTGAACATACCCCAAATCACCAAGAGATAAAAGGCAGAAATCATGAGGGGAAATTTGGCATTACCATGAGACAAAGAGAGTACAAGCATGGCAGGCGGATGGCCTGGAGCGGTCTGTAGCAGAAACCTAGCATCACTTGGAATGAGGTCCAGTGAGGGCATGCACTGTTCACGTCTAATTTCAGAAACTTCAAAAAGAAGAGCAAAGCAGAGCCAGAACAAACAGGAGGGAGGACACAGTGAAGAGCACAACAGAAATCAATGAAATGGCGACCAGAACCGCAGGGAATCAACAAAGCTAAAGATAGGCGCTTGAAAAGTATCAACACAATCGACAAATTGTTATCGAGACTGACCACATTTCAAGGAGATGGGAAAAGCCAAATCACTCAAATCAAGAACAATGTTGGGAACATACGGCATGAAGGGAATTCTATGCATTATCCTACATATTAGATAACGCAGGTGAGCTGGAGGAATTTCTAGAAAGATTCCAGAAATACCAAAGCTGACTGTGCCGAAGAGTTTTGTGCCAATTTAGGGAGGCTGTAGTGCCTAGTTGAGAGTTTATTTCAGTAGATTTAGAGTCACTTTGATCGCCCTCGACGCTGCACATTAGACTAGTCTGTTGAAGACTCTGACAGCAAAGACTGGTTTCCTGAAGAAGCAGGACCGCAAGACTGCAGCAAAGGAGCGCTGTCTGCATTTCTACCCATCTGCCTGTTCTACAGATTTCAGATGTTCCGGTTCCTACAACTATGTGAGCCAATTCCTTAAAATAAATCTCTTTCTTCATACACACACCATATTGACATATATATGTATATGTGTGACTAAATTAGTAGTCTAAAACTTCCCACAAAGAAATCCTAGACCAGATGACCTCACTAGGGAATTCTTCCAAATGTTTAAAAAAGGATCTATAATACTTGCTCTCAACACTCTCTTATAAATGAAGAAGAAACCCTTTCCAGTTAATCTGAGAGGCCATTACTACCATTATATGATAATCAAAGATAGTACCACCAACCTATGGTACTTGTGAAGATCGATATAAAAATTCTCAACAAAATACTAATAGAAGTGAACGCACTGTGCACTAAAAGAATTTGGTGTCATTGCAAATGGAAACTATTTCATGAATACAAAGATGGTTCAGCGTCTGAAAGCCCATGTCACATATTTTATTAACAAAGCCATATGAATGTCTAATTTAATGCAGATAAAACACTCATCAAAAGCCAGTGCCCTTTGATGGTGAACCCGTCTGACTAAGAGCAGGAGGGAACTGACCACCTCCCAAATAAAGGTTTCCATGAAAACCCACGATGTACACTGTGCTTGTGGGAAAGAGTGGGCACGTCCCCCTGAGATGGAGAAAAGGTGAGGTCATATGCTCACTGCACTTGTGCTTACCATTGTATGTGTTATAGTGAGAGCAGTTAAGACACAGCGTGAACCCTACAGGGTTTCTGGAATGAAAATGAAGAAGTAAAAGTCCCTCTCTATAGATGCTATATATTTTGTATAGAAAATCTTAGCCCACAAGAAACTACGACATTTGATAAATTCAATGAGGCTGTAGTTCCAGATAAAAACAGAAGTTCAAGATGAAAAGTCAGTTATATTCTATATTCTTGCAGTAAACAATTTAAAAATGAAATCATGAAAATAGTTTCATTAAAATCAAAATGAAATACTTAGGTATAAATTTAGCACAGGAGATGCAAGACTTGTACTCTGACAAAGAATTGTTGGAGGAAATAAAAGAAGATCTACATGAATGAGGAGAGATTTATTTCATGTTTATGGGCTGGAAGACTAATACTGTTCAGGTGGCAGTGCTCCTTAAATTGGCCCAGAGTCAGTACAATCCATCTGAAAAGACTAGCTTGCTTTTGGGCAGGAATTGACAAGATTATCTTAAAATCATATGGAAGTTCATGATACTCAGGGTAGCCAGAGCAGTGTGGGGAGTGGGGAGAAAGAAGTTTGATGCATCACATGCTCTGATACCAAAACTTGCTGCAAAAGTACAATAATTAAGACCATATCATATTGCCATTTGGATAGACATGTAGATCAATTGAATACAATTGAGAGTCCAAAAGTAAACCCTCACTTATGGTCAGTTGATATTAACAAGTATTCCAAGAGAGGTCAGTGGGGGAAATTGTCTTTTTCAACAAAATGTTCCTAGGTCAGCTAGCTATTAAGAGGCAAAAGAATAAAGTTCTGTTCCTGCTTCTTACAACAACAAAAATGAATTATAGATCCAAATGGAAGAGCTAATGCCACAAGACTCTTGTAAGAAAATACAAGAGTAAGTCTTTGTGACTTTGGATACAATGCCCCAAGCAAAGTGACAAAGAAAAAGAAATAGATAAATCGGAGGACTTCTAGGATGTAAGCAGTGAAAAGGCACCCCACCGAATGGACAAAAAGCCTTGTAAATTATGTATTTGTTAAGAGACTTGTGTCGTATATAAAATAACTCTTAAACCCAGTAAGACAATCTGATTTACAAGTGCAGAATATTTCAGTAGACATTTCTCTAAAGAAGATGTACAAATGGCCGATAAACATGTGAGAAGGTGGCCAGCATCATTCACCATCAGGGTTACAAATCAAAACCACACTGAGACAGCACTTCATACCCACAGGGAGGGTACTATAAAAGAGATAGACGGTGACACTGCTGTCAGAGATGTGGAGATATTAGAATATGGGAGTATGAGCCTTGCCTCCCAAGGGTATGGGATTTCCTTTGGGGGAACACAGTGTTCTAAAGGTAGATTGTGATTGTGGTTGCCAAAACTAGTGAATATACTAAAAAATCACTCTAAGTGACTCAATTATGTGGTATACGAATTATATCCCAATAAAAATATTTTAAAGAAGAAAATAGAACCCCTTTTATTCTGGTTTGACCAGAGAGATCATAAAGTTGTAATTTTCTGCTGAGCAACATCCGTGTCGTCTCTACTTTTTCACTGTTACCACTAACACACGCAGCATGTTGATTGCATTTCAGATTTTCTTGTGGTGCAGTATAGGAAGAAGCATTACTGGATAAGAGCTATGAGTATTTTTGAGTTGATAATGCTTGCTAGGTAATTTCCATGAAGAGCATTAAATATATATTCTTACCAGTTGCATACACAAGTTGCCATCTCCGCTGTCTCTCTTATTTTCTAACATAGATTATTAATAGGTCCCTGGTGACTTGGGACAGGGGCTCCATCTGTGAGTGTGCTTACAGGTACACTTCATTCATTTGTGGACCTGCAGTGTTTACATGTGGGCTGTCCACACGGCCCAGAGCTCCACCATGTTAAGTGACTTGGTGAATCGGTGGCAGACCAGGAGGAGCTGATGCGCTCTGTGGTCCTGACATTTGAGTTTTCAAGCCAAACATGCCGTACTCAGTAGGCCTGATTAAAAACTGAGCCAGGACAAAGGTGTGTGTGTGTGTGTGTGTGTGTGTGTGTGTGCAAGCATGCCTGTAGTCCTTCACAGGGTGTGTGCTAGTGTGACAGAAGCAAGCACTGGACTGACACTCCCTTTAGACTTAGCTCAGGGGCCCCTGTGTTGGAAGGCAGCAGAAGAGTGGCCGGGGTGAGCAGTTTTGTGGAAACACAGCCTGTGAGTTGTGTCTCGCGTGTCTCTGGTGGACTTCCATGCAGAGGAGGGAAGTAAAACCTGTATGTCTACAGGCTGCTGAGCAAAATTCTGCTCTTCCTAGGCCTGTGACTTTGTTCCTGGGGCTTTGGTGTCCCTGGTCCAC
Source organism: Petromus typicus (assembly GCA_004026965.1). Lineage (NCBI taxonomy): Eukaryota > Metazoa > Chordata > Mammalia > Rodentia > Petromuridae > Petromus > Petromus typicus. The sequence continues at coordinate 23,060 of PVIR01001784.1, forward strand.
TTCTGTCTCAGGCAGGGCACAGAAGCCATAGTCTTCGCCCACCTCCCCCGAGGTGAAAGCCTCTGCATGTCACATGTGCCCAGCGTTGTCTGAGTTTGTATAGTGTTGCGTGCACAGGGTAACGTTTGCGTTTTAAAGTGCAGTTGTGGGTTGTCAAAACTACCCTCTGAGTATCTTAAATCACTAGGACGTGGGGCTTCTGATTCCCTGATCCAGAGACTTTGAGATTAGAATAGAGAGATTCTGTAATACAGTCTGTGTTTCCAGCTCATTGTTTTAACCTGTTTTTGAGCTCTCTGCTTGGTCCGTGGCTTCACTGTTAAGGAAAGCCTCGCTCTGGCATCGTCTCTGGCTCAGGCATGCAGCCATTTGTGGTCTTGTAGATGGTATAAGTGCTGCGCCTGTCAGAGTGACTCTCAGCTGTGATTATTAACAAGTGCGCCATGTCAGATGCCATGCTACATGCTTAATTACGTGTCACATGGGATCCTTGAGAGCCTCCCTGCTAAGTCACCTCCATGTGAGGAGCTGCCATCCCTTCCAAGGCTGCTCGTCTGTCTGTCCGTCCATCCGTCTGCCCACCCATCTGTCCTCAGTGTGCAGGTCTCTGCTCTGAGCTCAAGCCTGAGTCCACACTGCCAGGTGAGGAGCATGAGGAGGGCCGGCCGGGCTGTCTGCGCCTGCGCCTTCCTGGCGAGGCTGTCTGCAGGTCTCTGCGCAGCGCTGTGTTCCTCAAGTGTGCTTGCCATCCTTGCTTCACAGACGGGACCAGGATGTGTCCCTCTTGCTGCCCCCTTTTCTCCTCCCACGGCTGTTTGCTGCCAGGAAGCCTTGGTGGTGGCCCAGGGAGGGTGCCCTGGTGGTCCCCAGTGGCGGAAGGCTTGGTGAGAGTGGCTTTTGTTGTCTCCACGGTGTCCTGTACTGCGAGAGGATGTCCTGGCAGGCTGGTAGTTGGTGGCTGCTGTCTTTTCAGGATGCTTTTTTCCAAAGGAATAAAGAAAATTAAATGTGTCATCGTTGCAGCATGTACCCTGAGCGCGCAGGGGACAGTTAGATGAGGGCCGCTTCGGCCGGCCCTGGAGGTGCTAGTGGCGGTTGTCCTTCCCCAGCGAGAGAAGCTCGTCCATGCCAGGAGTTTCAGGGGCGCAGGCAGCAGTGGAAGCGTGGAGACTAATGTGCACACGTACAGGTTCTGCTCTCGGGTGGGGCATGTTTGCTTTTGGGTTTTGGCTTTTTGAGACAAGGTCTCATTATGTAGCTCAGGCTGGCCTGAACTCACAGTGTCAGCCGGGCTGGGCTTGAACTTGTGCTGATGCTCCTGCCTCAGCCTCCCAAGGACTAGGATTATACCAGCCCGCCCCGGTAGGTGGGCTTATTTGGCCAAATGTGGGGGATGGTGGGAGGCTTGAGTTCCTGATTTCTGCTTCTACTGAAGGGCGCTGTTTAATTTGGATGCTCGTGTATGGCGCAGAGTAGCTCTGCCCAGCGACACTATGTCCCTTTTCTATATTATTTGCTTTTTCCAAATTTTTATTTTGGTGATCGCATAGGAGTGTTATTGAGGGCCCAGTGCGATATTTTAATACATGTGTGTAATGCGCACTGATCAGACTAGAACATGCAGCATCTCTAGCTCTTCATCATTTGCGCTTCAAAGCTTTGAGCTCCTCTCTCCTAGCTTTCCAAAAAAATTCATAACAGCTGTGCCCACCCCGCTGTGCTGTGGAGCACTGGGACTTTGTGTCCATCTCTGTGTTTGGTGCCTGTTAACCAGCATCCCCGTGTCTTCCTCCTACCCGGGCCCCAGTGTCCAGCAATCTCTATTCTACACTTAGATATTTTTAAGTGTCCATACACAAAAGAGGAAGAGTGGTCTAGTACCTGATTCTTTGTCTGACTTAATTCATTTAAAAATAATGTCCTCGACATCCAACCCATGTTGCAGGAAATGATAGGATTTCATTTTTTGGTGGCTGGACAATATTCCCTTTATTTATTCATCAGTGAGTACTTGGGCTGATTCTGTCTCTTAGCTTTGGTAAATTTGACTTCCTCCAAGTAGTATGTTTATTTTCCACCTTAGAGCTGTCAGCCATCGCGGTCTCCTTGGTGTACCTCCCCAGGCATGGAACGTCTGGATCGTGCGGCAGATCTGTCTAGGGATCTCGGTAGTGCATAGTGCGCGCACTCCCACCAAGCAGTCCTTGCGAGCTCCCCTTCTCCGCAGTCTCACTAGCATTTGCGGTGTCTTTGGTCTTTTAGATAACAGCCATTCCGGCAGGGGCGAAATGGTACCTTCCTGTGGGCTGAGTTTGCATGTCCTGGATGGCTAATGATACTAAGCTTTTTTCACATACGAATTTCGCAGTCATGTACTTGTATTTTGTATTTCTTCTTTTGAGAAATGTCTATGCAGATCATTTGCTCCTTTTTAAGTTGGAATATTTTGCTGGGGTGTTTTTGAATTTCTTGTATGTTCTGGATAATAATTCCTTGTCGGACGAACAGCTCGCACATACTTTCTTCGGTTCGTAGGGTGTCTCTTGAGTCTGTTGTTGCCTTTGCTGTGCAGAGCTTCTTGGTGTGATCCAGTCCCGCTTGTTTTTGTTGCTTGTGCTTTGGGTTTTGTCGAAGAAAGCATCGCTACGCTGACATCTCCAAGTGTTTCTGTTGTGTTGCCTTCTTGCAGTTTCATAGTTTCATGCTTTCCACTTGGGTTGTTGATCTGTTGTGTTGAGAGCTGGCCTTGACTTCTGCTCTTCTACCTGTGAACGTCTGGCTTCCCTGCACTGCTTCTGACCGGGTCGTGCTGCTTCCCGTGTACATGTTGGTGCCTGTGTTGAGAGAGGTGGCTGAAACTGTGAGGCATCTCAGTGATAGTGCTCCGATGCCCTTGTTCGCTGCCTGGCACACCAACCATGTGCTTAGTGATTGGCGAGTTAGAACTGGCATGACCTCGTGTGACTAAGGAGCTGAATTTTCATTTGTTTGATTTTTAACTCCTTTCAACTTAGTGGGTGGTGTGGCTCCCATCTGAGAAGCGCAGCTGTTCAGAGCCTGCGCCGGCTGCAGTGTGGCAGGACCCAGAGGCGGACAGCGAAGGTTGGGTTGGTGGCCGTGACTATGAAATAGGGTCAGTTCAAGAGGTGTTTTCCCTGGGAGAGCTTTTCCATGGCTGCAGGGTTTTTTTTTTAAATTATCTTTATTGGTACATTAAATATACACATCATGATTGCACTCCATAATGGGGATTTGTACCAGTATAAGACACAACTTAATTCTCATTTTTTCCCATAGCCCCACCCACCCTACCACCCCCCCATATATATAAAATTTGTTTCCTTACTTTTTTGATGGCTGCAGGGTTTTTGCAGAGACCCTGTCTTCCTCGGGATGGCTGGCAAAGGGAGAGGGTGGCGAGGGACCAGGTGGTTCTTTTCTGTACAGCTGTTTAGTTCGGTGGTTGGAGATGTGATGGTTTTACTACCTGTTTTCTATTAATTGGGGTTGTGTTTAAGGTGGGATCCCTGAGCCTCAGAGCGTGAAGGTTTTTAAAGCCAGCATCCACCTGTGAGGCAGAGCTGGGCCCTGTTCGAGCCTGCCCAGCAGGGAAGGTAGTGACCTTTCAGTAAAGTATCTTGGATGTCAGCCAAGCAGAGTAGAGGGAGGAAAACCCTGATGTCTTCTCTCCTATGATTTCATAGCCAGAGGATTGGGACAAATTGTGTTTATTTCAGCAATTAGATTTAGCGCAAAGCCCAAGGTTTTGAAATATCACAGTGAGACAAGATGGAAATTGTTGTTATAGTTAGAAGAGATTGAAAATAATTTTGAAGTTTACTTAGTTTTCTGCATCAGTGTGGAGTAAAGCCGCATCCTCTCCTCTACCCAAGTCGCTCGCATGGTGTTGGTATTGGAAAGTTCGGAGAGAAAAACCCTGAAGCTTCAGAAAGTTCTTGGAAAACGATCAGTTGTTAAGCAGATTACAAGGGTACAGTTTGGGCTGCTCCTCTCTCGGGGGCTGTACCTGGCCTCCGCCTCCTGACTGTAGCCGCAGCATCTCCCGGGGCTAGAACCAGCATTGTGTAAGTCACCTAGCAGGCAGCGGCCACTGGGGCCAGCCCACTCAGGTCTGCATGGCCCTGCAGCCTGCTGCATGGCCTGGCGGGGGCGCTCTCCTCTCAGAGCAACTCAGCACAGACAGGCAGTGCCTCAGCTGGTACCAAGGGCTCTTTTAAACAAAGCCTGGCCCACTCAGGCCTGGGGCCAGGGGGGCATCCGGATCCCCCCCCTTGATGATTCCATTCCCAGACCACGTGTGCAGACCTCGAGGCCAGCAGAGCGTGAGACAGGCACTGGTGATTATGGGTCTCCTGTCGGATTCTGGACAAGGGCTGTCAGTTAGCGGCTCGCCTCTGCGACGGATCCCTGAGCAAAAGGCTGAGGTGCAGGACGGACCTGGGCCGGAGCGCCTGTGCGGGGCCAACCTGGCCCAGCCAGGCAGAAAGTTAGTCTTGAGTATTTACTGACCCGACAGGAGAATATATTATTCACTCTGCTCCTCACAAGCTGCTCAGACCTGCTCAGAAGAATTTTTTGTTTTAAACTCAAAATATAAAATCAAAATGAATGATCCCAATGCAAATGTAAACACTGTTTATAAACAAATTAGCCTAGATCGAGGACCGTTGTAAATTTCTTTGAATTCTGCAAATGTAGGGTCATTATTAAGACTGAGACTGCATTTTAGAGCAGGATGTTTGGCTTGATTGATGGGGCACGCACAGGGCCCTCGGGTGGCTCACGAAAGGGTGGAGAGACCCTGCTCAGGCCCGTGGTGGCTGTGTGTCTTACAAAAGAAGGGTGTTGATTGCCTGGACACCTGCAGGCTCCGTTTCACCCAAGGTTAGTTGGGAGTTTCCTGTTTGAATGTTTCAAACCATCTGTATGGAATACTATTTCATGCCTTTCTCTTTTTAGAAATTTCTAATTATGTTTCCCAGGCTGGTTCTTAATCACTAGGCTTTCTTTAATGATCCTCCTGCCTCAGCCTCCTGAGCATGAAGACTAGCACTGTTCTTAGCTTCCTCATCTTCTCATCACTTTTATTATGTTATTCAAAGAGCAAAACATTGATTGATTGATTGATTGATTGGTAATAGGGATCAAACCTGGGCCCCTGAACTTGTGAAGAGGTGCGGTACCACTGAGCTAAGTCCCTGACCCTAAACATTGATGTTTGAAAAACATTATTAAATCCATTCTGACTTGCAGTTATCCTACCAATTCTTGGACTTTAAAAAAAAAAAATTTAGGACATATTATAAGATCTTAATGCTATAAATGTTTTGCATGTCTGGAAACAGTGTTGTATTTTATCCTTGTAGGTATTTTTATCATTACTTTTCAGTGCTTTGCAATCTTGGTAGCTAAATCCCCAGCCCGAACCACTTCTTTCACATAAGCTTTCAGGTTCCTCTTGTCTTGCCAAATGATTGCAGTATCTCTAAGAAACGTAAAAGAAATCTGGAGTTAGAGTTTTTGAGGTCCTTTTCTAAAGCTTTTGTTGAACACAATAAAGAGTTCAGAATTTCTTATTTTCTACCTGTAATGGTAGCAAGAGGAAAATTGGCCAAAGAAGACATAAAACCAATGTTGAATGGATCAGGGGATGAATTTAGTCAGGCCTGGAGCAGCTCTTCTGATGTGAAAGATGTTGGTGACATTGGTTATATAAAAAATTCCCAGACCTTCTGGGCTCAGGTGAAGAAGGTATCTTGGGTGAATTTTCTCAGGCTCAAGTACCACTGAGTGGATGATCTAGGGAGAGGAAGGGTTGTTGCCAGTCATTGGACAGAGAGGCCTGTGAGCTTTTTCTTCATCAGTGTAGACAAATATTTGAGCGGATTCCTACTCTTCCTCACAGTGCTGGAGGCCCTGCTTTACTCACGGTTGATTGGCCCCATTGCTCTGGGCCTGTGGTGAGAAGCGCTGTGTGATGAGGTGTGCAGGTGGAACAAAGCTGGAGACTCCCTGAGCCTGGGAAGGGAGAGCAGCAGGAAGGGGCGGGGTCTGTGGACAACTCCCCAAAGGTGCCACCCCTCCTGATGCTGCCGTCTTGGGGACCAGGCCTTGAGCACGTGGACATTTGGGGGACAGGAGCATCCAAACTGGAACGGCTTTAATCACACAGCATTTTATGATCAGCGTGTGGGCCATCCCCTTGTGCTGGTCTTCCTTTATCCTTTATGGTGTTTGGGACTCAAACTTGATACATTTCACAAAAAGATAAATGCTGAAAGCAGGTGTGTATTTGAGAGGTGATTTGGAGGAAACATGTAGAAATGAAAATATCCCTTGGCTTGATCATTCTGATTTATGTTCATGAATCTAAAAGTGAAAAGCCTTTGCAGTTGTGGTGTAAAGAAGATGACTGTCTTGAACAAAATTATGAGCCATGAAAATTTTCGAAATCATTATGTCTGGACAATGCAAATATAGGAAAAAAGAACCAGAGAAGCTGAAACCTATTAGAAATATGTGTGCAATTTAGCATCCCGATTGCGTTTCCTCGGCATAAGTGCAGGTGCCCACAGTGATGATAAGCTAGAAGCGAATTGTAAGCGTGGCTGGAGGAATCACACTACGGAAACGATCCAGCTCCAGTCATGGTGGCTGATGAGGAGTGGCCGTGCTGCAGTGTCCAGGGGGACCGGCTCTGAGTCTGGTGCACTCTGGTTCCCTTTATGAAATAGCACAATATTTGCGTATAACCTACCGACATCCTTCCAGATGCCCAAATCTCAAGATGACTCGTAATACCTAACACAGTGTCAGCTTGACCTATCTAATTGTTACACTGCTTTGCTTAGGGAGTAACAACAAGAGGAAAAGTCACAAGCCTCCAAGGCTTTTGATTTCTAGTTTATAGAATCCATGGATGTGGAACCCGTAGATATAGAAGGCTGATCACATTTGCATCCAAAGGATATTCCTCACACATGAAAAATATAGAGAAATTGAGTTTGCTGCATTTACAATTTATTAAAATTCCTAATGAAGTTATTTTTCATTCTTGCTTAATTCATAATTGTATAAATTCTTTGTAGAAGGACTCAAAATACATAGAAATTAAAAAGGCCTCTTGGATTCGGATGCCAAATGGTCCCTCTTTTTCCTGGGTTGTGTGGGCTCATGGAGCCACCAGTGAGGCCCCTCCCGGTGCTCATCCTGTCCCACGTATCCAAGAGTTCCGGGCCATAAGGGAAGTGGTCTCCCCTGTTCGTGGTGCAGCTGTTTACACCTCTGATGAGCCTGTGGTTCTTGTTTTCCAGGACTGCGGGTGGGTGACAGAGGCTTGGGTCACCTCCTGAGTTTGGGCAGAGCTCATGCTGCCCGGGAGCTTGTCACACACAGAGGCTTCCGCGGGGCTAGGTGAAGGAGGCTGGTGTGCTGGTGTCTGGACCTGTCAGCCTGGATCGGGTGGGGAGGGCTGTCTTCCCTCTTCCGCTCGTTCTCAGGAAGACAGACCAGGCCTTGGGATCCCCACGCTCCGTGGGGACACTGCTGTGTGTGCGGGTGCTGTGCCCATGTGCCACGTGCATCTCTTTAATCTTCAGAGTGGGGAAATAGGCCCAGGAGGTTCCCAACATGGCTGAGGCTGGTGGCCTTTGAGCAGGTGGGACTGTAGCCTAGGGGAGATGGTGGCTCTGGGGCTCTTGCTTGTGTGCTGCCTGACTTCGGAGACTCGGCAGGGCGCCCTGCCTGCTGCTCACACTAGGTCTTCGTAATGGAGCCATCTTTTGCCTTTTCTTCTGTCTTTGTTTGGAGGTGAAAGATAAGTGAAAATAGAGACATCATACTGACTCCCAAAGGCTGTGGCCATCACTGCTGTCGTTTGTTTCTCCCAGAAAGTTCCGGCGACTCTCGCGGGTAAGGAGAAATGGCTACTTTGGTCACACTTTTTCAGCTGCTTAGCTCTGCCGTTACCGTCAGATATCTAAGTTTTTGCTTCAATAATAAGAATTGAATAGTATTCAAGAAGGATTGGAGCTACATTAATATTTAAGAGCCTTTTTGGATCCAGACAGTGCCCGTGAAGCCCTTGTGAGTGTAATATATACAGCACATGTCAATTAGGACGTGGGATGAGGTGTGCTTGGCTCGCGGTCCGCAGAGGCTCCTCAGTTCCGTCCCAGGAAGTGTGTCTTGCTGCTTCCCACAGATTGCTGGCCTCCCGTGGGGATCCACGCCGAGGAACCAGGCTTTTCTGTGCTTTGCTGTTCTAAATAGACCTGTGTCCCAAATAGAAAGGAAAATCAATTTAATTACTTATGAAACTTTTCCTTCAGGGTGAATGAATTATGAGGAAAAAATGAAGTATCTGTCTGTCATAAGGAAGTTTATTTCAGGACCGAGGAGCAGAGAAATTAATTTGCTCTGAAGACAAAGTGTCGGGTGATTGGCGCCAGCAGTTCCGGGTGGGACGTGGGGAGGAGGAGCCCGAGGACCCACAGGAGCCCGAAGATGGACCTGAACTGAAGCCAAAGGCTGTGCAGGTGTCAGAGCAGAAGAGTTATGGGGGGAAGAGCACTAATTGCAATTACTGTAATTATGAGGAGAGAGACGTGCTCTGGAGGGAACGTCGTGCTTCATTTCTGGCTGGTGCTCCCCTCCCAGCTGCCCCATGGTACCCATCTCGCTGGCATTAATGAGCCCCATTTCCCACAGGAGACCATGAGGGGGAGGGTGCTGGACTGGCACCTGGCCCCGCAGTCCTCAGAGGCCCGAGCTCATCTCCACACGCTGCTGCTTGGCAAGATGTCTGCCTTTGCAGAGTGGAATTGAGAAAGTAAGGCAGGGCAGGAAATGGGCCTTAAGCTGAGGCCTTACATGTTCAGGTGTGAAGGGCGTAAGTGGTGTGAGGTGTTTGGTTGGTGTGGAGCAACAGGGACGGTGATTTGGAAAGGAAGGAATAAGTCAGCATTTCCAGTCTCCTAACTTGTGTTCTGCCTCCTGGAAGCTTCTGTCCTGCACATGTGTGTTGCTCTGCGGTTTTTAGTATATTCACAGAGAGGTGTGGTCATCACCACTATTAATTCCTGAGGTATTTTCATCTCTGCTGAAGAGACACCATGCCCTGTAGAGTCACTGCCAGTCACCCTTGTTCCCAGCCCCTGGCAACCTCTCATCTTTCTGTACATTTTTGTGTGGATTGTCCTATCCTAGCCATTTAGGGTGCATGAACTCCTGCTATATGTGGCCATTCTGGATTGGCTCTTTGACTTATATCTCCTGAGACTCACCGTCCTGCAGAGTGGATTGGCACTCGCCGTTTTTTATGTGTGAGAGTGGTGCATCTGTGGTGCCTCTTGTTGAGCATTCGTCCGTGGGTGGGTGTCGGGCTGTGTCCGCTCCTTGGTTCCTGTGAGTAGTGCTGCCCTGAGTGTTCCCGTGCAGGTTTTCCTGAGGATGTGTTTTCACTTTTCTTGGGGATGTGCTCAGGACTGGAATTGCTGGCCAGGTGGGAATTCTGAGTTCTGTGTTTAAACTTCAGAGGAATTAAGTAGCCCGTTCTCCAGATTGCCTGTGCCTTTCACAGACCCACCGGCAGTCGAGGGTTCTGATTTCTCCGTATCCTCGAGAACATGTTGCTTGTCCTTTTGATTTTCTCCATCCTTATGGGTATAAAGTTGTATTTTTTTTTCTGGTGTCGATGTGTATCTTCTTGATGGTTGACGCTGTTGAGTATCTTTTCAAGTGTTTATTTTTGTTTTCCAAGTGGCAGTTGTATTTGATACTGATTGGCTTCATTTAAAAATCTTTTAAATTTTCTGTCCCTTTCACTAGCATTAAAATCTGTGCACTCCATTAAAAAAAAAAAACCTTTTCACTCCAATTTTTAAAATCTATTATAAATTGCTTAGAACTTGTCTCAAAATTGTGTAAAATGAATATACTTACTTTTTCATTATTTCTTTTCCCCATTTTGTTATTAGAGGAAAAGATGTCTATGAAAATTTATTATTTTCCAAAGCTAAAAGTATAGGTTGGTTCTTCTTTCAATACAGAGGATTAAATTGATGGAACATAGATTATTTCCATTTTGGTGAATGCCTGGGAAATGAAAGGAAAAATTGGAAATGAGAAGCCACCTCTCCTGACTTTTCATCTTCCTGCTGTCAGCAGCTGAGGGACCCTCAGAACTTTGGTGGGCGCAGCCTCAGTCCTTGCTAGGTGAAGTGGACTTACCTTCTGGACTCCTTGGATTTTTTGTTCAGTTCAACAGTCTTGAAAAACTCTGGACAACAGTAGAATTTTGGATCATGAGGCCATTAAGACATGATCCTTTCTCCCAGGAGAACTCCAGGAGGCTTGAACAGTATTTATTGTACACATTCATTGAGCCGTTCTTGCTGGGAGCTGGAGCCGCAAGCTGAGGACGGTTGTGCATGTGAGGAGGTGGCCGAACAGACTGTGACTGACATTTACTTAGCATGTGTTTCACGCTAGGAGCATTTCAAGAGCTTTCTTGTCCTTCTGTCACTCGTTCAGAAGCCTGTTGCTGCATCACTCGTTCATGAAGATGATGCTACTTCCCCCCTTACCTCCTCAGCTGGGTCAGGAGAAGGTCTTGTGTCAGTGCAGAGTCCCAGGCAGTGTCCTGCTGTGTTTGTCTTTACGGGGAAAGACACAGCCGAGTGGCTGCACACGGCCACAGCTCTGTCCACGAGAGCCTTTCAGAGCCAGGCCCACGAAGCCTGCCACCCAGACACCACTGATGCTTGTGTGTTTGCTCAGCAGTTCTCATGTGGACCGCATCACTTCATACATTCTCTTAGCACCCTGACCTAGTTACAGCAAGTCCATACCCAGGAACAAGTCGTGTCCCTTCATTTAGGTCAGTGGGCTTTCCCGCCTCAGGGCTGTGCTTTGAGGCCATCCGGGAGGGTTTCCTGCAACAAGGTGATATCTCGGGTTTTTAGGTTGGTACCTTGTGTCCCAGTAGGGCTGAGATGGCTTGGATATGCTTCCTCTTGGGCATGCTTTGGCACAGTCCAGTTATGTATTCATTTTCTTTGACCTGCATTTTGAGCATTGTCTCCCTTCCTCCCCTCCTCAGGAGCAAGCCTTTGCCATAGAATGGAAGCCAGCGGATGTGGACTTTAGAGCCCGGTGGGTGCAGTCTCCCTGCTCCGCCCCTACTGCGCAGGTGCGGTGATAACCCACAGTTTCCTCAGAGCTAGCAAGTGACTGCTGTGTGCTTGTCGTGGCCATCTATACACTGATCTGACATCAAGTTTGAAAGGGTCCGTTGGCCCTGTCAGCTGACAGCCCTCAGGTCACCCATCTCAGGATGCATCACTGTTTGGATGTGGCTCCTGGACCCTCCAGAGTCACTCTTTATGAGCTTAGAATCGTTAGATTGTCAGGCTGGCTGCTGTCAGTGGTCCTCAGAGTACAGTCATTGCTCTTAGTTGCGAAAGCACAGCTGCAGCCCCAGCAGCCTGTCCTGGCACAGCAAAGACAAACTGTGGGATCTCTGAAGTCATTCACTCTTCTGCAGGTGGGGAAGCTAAGGCTCTGGTGCTGGGAGGTGTGGTGGGGCCGAGACAGCCCCAGCCTTTGAGTGCCGCAGCAGCACTGTGTCCTTGTGGTAGCATTTGAGATCTGGGCACGTTTCAGGGTCCGTGGAAGGCGCCATGTTCGCCATTTGCCTGTGTGTCTCTCTCAGTGTGCATATGTTGGTTTTCTTCCAGTGTTGGCTCTGGCCCTGGTGAGTGTGTTTTCTCTGTCTCTGTCTCATCAGGCACAAGTGGTGGCCTGGAGTCTTGCGCTCAGGCAGCCTGGCTGCAGATGGGGAGCTGCCTGATCCCACATCTGCCCGCTTGACAGCCTACCTGTCCTTTCTGGAGTCAGCTGTTCATTGTGTCATAACTTAGGGGACCTGTTCAGTAAGCTCTTCCTCTCAAGAGAGGTGTAGAAAAATTGCCAGGGCTTTTAGTATCCTGCTCTCCTGAAAAATTTGCCTTTTTATGCCAGCAGTGAATGAAGGAAGGATGTTCTCAGAACAATCACATAAATGAGGTGTTCAGAGGGACGGTGTGTTGTCTAGGAAACATGCTTTTGGAGGGCCGCGGGGATGAAGGGCTGAGCATTAGAGATGAATAAGAGAGATTGACAAAACAAAGCAAACACAAAACAAACCCGTGTGCCTGCAAATACAACATTTTAGGCGAAGGAGTGAACACAAGGACTCAGAGCTGCTTAAACAGTCGAGGTTTTCATTTTGGCTCTGGAACTGACAAGAGGCTGGCAGCCCACTCTCCTTCCTTGGGGTTGGGACATCGTGAAAGCAGCAGCCGCAGTCGCTTCCATGAACCCTGAGTGCTCGCCAAGGAAGCTCATGGATTGGTGCACAAGACCCCCACATTCTTGGTAATGCACCTCAAAACTTCCTGTAGGCTGGCTTCTGTGCCTCCCCCACCCAGAGCCCTGGTCCCCCTACAGTGTTGCTCAGGCCCTGCTGAGCCATAGCCTCCTGCCCAAGGGTATCTTCTAGAGCATCTCCATGGGCTCTGCGATGGTAGCCTTTACTCCTCTCACCTTGTGAAATCTTTGATGCAGGCCCGAGGGGCGGGAGCTACAACTTTGTAAAAACAGAAATGATGGCTCAAAGCCGGCCTGTTGCTGTTAAGCGCCCTGAGGGACAGGTCTGGGCTGCTTGTTTCTTCACAGAGTCCGATGCCATAACCGGAAACCTACAGGAGAGGCCTGACCTGCGAGTGTGAGCTGTGCAGGTGCAGCTCTGTGTGCTGGTGAGAAAGACACAGAGGCTCAGGTGGACCATCCTGCTGAAGACCTGCGGGCATCCTGCTTGCTCTCCTGGGAAAGCCAGACATCTTGGAAAGGGTGGACAGTGGAGCTCTCAACAGCTCCGGGAGATGAGCCGGTCCTCTGAGAGGCAGCGTCTCACCGCTGACCTAAGACAGGGGGATTTGCTCTTGGCGAGAGGAGCAGTGCATCTCCCTTAGGCTCCCTGAGAGAGCTCCTGGCCCATACGATGCGCTTTCCTTTTCGAGTGCTATCTTTGGAAATGACCTCAGAGAAGGTGCAAGCCAGGGTACCCTCAGATGCCTAGGGCAGCTGTGCCCATGAGGGAAAGCATGCTTGTTTACTCAGGGAGTCAGAGGCCACGTGCTAGAAGGAGCCTGTGGTCACTGGGTCGTCCTCTTACTTCTGGATGAGGAAATGGAATCTGACTTTCCAAGGCCGCCCAGAGAAGGGGTGGCCAAGCCGTGCTTATCCTTGGCCGTTGCTGCGGCCACGGCACTTCCCCAGTGCTGTGCCCGCCTGGTGGGGGCGTGGGGCCTGCTAGGCATGGACTTCTTGAGACGTCCTCAGGTGGGCCTGAGGAGTTCCTGGAAGTATTTATTTGGTGACAGATTACAGAGTCATTTCCTTGAGGCATGTGAATTGGTCTCTGGTTGGTAAATTTGTATAGTGTCATCCATCTACTTACCAGACATCTCTGTACTGAACAAACTTATGCTTTTGGGAAGGAGAAATAAAAGAAGCCATTAAAATGCATATTAAATTGCAAGGTGGCAATTGTGGAGAAGAAAGATAGAGTGAAGCAGAAGGAAAGAAAGTGTTGTATTCTTCATTGCTGGGCTGTGCTGGGGCTCTCCGCGGGCAGCTGATGCACAGTGGTGAGGGGCTCCAGCGCACAGCCCTGGAGAGGCCAGCTATGCAGACTAGGGGGTGGCCCTGACCTGGCCAAGCCGAGGATCTGCACAGGCTCCTGTGGCTGTAGCAGGCCCGTGGGGAGTGTGTGCCCTGTAAATTTAGTAGCCTGGGCCTGAGTGTGGCAGTTTGGGGTCGGGTGGGGAATTGATTGAGGAAAGATGTAGATGCGGGTAGACCAGTAGGCCATTGCGCTCGTCATGGGGGGAGGTGTTTGAGAGTGGCTCGGAGCGGGGCGCTGTCCACAGAGGAGGCGATGGGTGCTCAGGGACACTGGTTTGAAGACACTGCCGATTTGTTGGTGGATGAGGTGTGAGACAGAGAAGTCCAGCTGACTCTGTGGTGCTCGCTTCCGGCAGGCGGTGGGTTGCCGTCCCTGAAAGCGCTTCCTGCCTTAAAGGACGCCACAAGCTTGTTACTGGATGGGTACCACCTGCGCCTCAGGTTCCTTCAGTGTGGCTGCTGTGTGACAAACATAGGAGTTGTTGATTTATGCCTGCCATTCAGGGCTGTGGGCCTGCAGTGGAGTGCGGGCTGTGCTCGGGGCAGGCGGCTGGGGGCTCTGTGGCCGACTGTCTCCCTCTTTCTACAGGAAGTCAGAGCCACCTGTCATCCTGTAGCTTCCTGTCCCTCCCTCCTCTCTGGCACGGACTGGTGACGTCCCGGCAGGGAATTCCCAGAACCCACCAGGGAGGATGGGAGCATGTGTGATGATGTAGCCCTGTTGACAGGGGTGGGTGCTGGGTGAGCCTCGACCGAGGTCCCCGAGTGGGGGAGTGGGGTGCCTTGGGGAGCGTTGCCCCCTTGATGCTGGTGTACACAGAAGCCAGGGTGCAGGGCAGCAAAACCAGGGGGAAGCACACGCAATGGCCCTGGTTTTCCCTCTAGGTTGCAAGTGGAGTTGTTTTTTTTTTTTTTGGGACAGGGTCTCACTTTGTAGTTCAGGCTGGCCCTGAGCTCAGCCTCCAACTCACATCACAGCAATCCTCCTGCCTCTGCCTCCCGAGTGCTGGGATTACAGGCGTGAGCCACCACGCCCGGCACTGTGGTATGTGGTACTGGTTGCTGCTGGGTGTGAGTCTCCACACCCAGTTTTGTATGTGGTTAACCGGGGATCGGACCTGGGTCCTTGCGATTGCAAGACAGGCGCCGGAACCACTGAGCTAACTCCCTGGCCCTGCAAGTGGAGTTTTAACCCCATTGCTCTTCTCTGGAGAAACCCCTTCACGTGCCTCTGCCTTGCATCCTTTGCAAGTGTCCAGACCCGTGTCTGTCCTGAGATATGTGGGTGCGTGTCTGTATGAGTGTGTGCTTGTGCATGCGCGTGTGTTTATGGGTGCGAACCCCCAATGGCCTCATCTGTGTCTACACATCGCCTCAGCCCACCTCCCATTCACCTTTCTGCTGTGGACTCAGCATCCCCAAGGCCGAGACAGTCCCTCCATGCTTCCTTCTCTCTGGGGGGCTAATGATTGAGTGCATGTGAGTGCTGTGAAGTCTTTGAAATAAAATCACAAAGTACATGTGTATTATTACTATTATAGAACTAATGGTATTTATATTTAAATCATTATTATTGCAATAATAATATACCAGTTTGCCAATAAAACACAAAACTGCTTCAGAAGAACATTCTGAAATGATAGTATTTTCTGGGGCTGAGCCACAGGATCTAATTTTGGGCCTTCACAATTGGTTGTGTGATTCATGTATTATGTATTTCCAAAGGATAATGAAGGGTGTGCGGTTTTGCCCAAAGCAGCGAGTATTGAAAATATACAGTCGGTCCCGTTGTACTGAAGGGCTGATTGAAGCGCGAATCGACAGGGCTGTATTTCCTGCCAGGTGAGGGTGTCTCTGCACTAGACGTTGTCTTTGAGTCCATGGAACCTGACTCCGTGATAATGCGTCATTAGGGACGAGTCCTTGACCTGTTGTCCAGCTGCCGCAAAGTGGGACATGCATACGCGTCTTGGCAGTGATGGATGGGTTTTTTCTTTCAGATCCATACAAAATTCATAAATCTGATTTATAACCAGTGGAATTTGTGCTGCTCGAAGCAGAATGCTCAAATGTGAAGCTTTGTTTTGAAGGAAATATCTTTATTTCCGGTGCTTGGTCCTTTAGTCTCTGAGCAGGTGGTAGGAGGTAAGGAGATGGTGGCCCTATCTCCTCTTGTTCCCCTGGAATCACGTTTAGGTGTCAGATCTGGAGCGATTGTGGCAGTAAGGGCAGAACTGGTCAGAGGAGGCTGCTATTAGGGCTCTTGAGACCAGGCAGCTTTCTGCTGAGCCCCACGGCCTGGGGCAGGGCCTCCACACTGGGCCCGAGGTGGCTGCAGGCTTCTCAAGCAAGCCCTCGTGGAGACAGCCTCGTGCAGTTGTCACGCTCCTCTGTGTCACTCGGAGCTTTCCTCAGCAGCTTCAGGATGCTGAGCTGTCCCTTCCCGTTGGCGTCTTGACCCCTCTGTCTGCTGCCCTCAGGCTCTGCTGCCTGGGTGTTGGTTCTTGGGGTGTCTTTTCGGCCTTGCTGCCCCTTCCTCTCTTGTTCTCTGCTCTGGCACATCTGTGGCTTCACTGTCCCACATACTCAGACCACAGCACCACTATTCACCTCCCGAACTATGCCCCATCCCATGCTGTATGCCTGTCTGGGGACAGGAGGCATCGGTTCGCCCAGATTTGGACAGGAAGCTCCCCGACATCACACTTGGGCCTGGCCCTGCGTTCCAGAGAGTCCTCAAGGACCCACTGTCTGGGAGTGAGAGGGGAGAAGGGAGTGTGGGGCAGTCAGAGGCCTGAGGTGTGAGGGCTGCCACCTGGCGCCCACCCCAGACTGTCTGGCTGGTGACTGGAGGGGCCCTGTAAGGAACAGTGGCCCCTGCTGTCCAGAGAGCCTTGTGGCCACCGAGGGAGGCTGTGTGAGGTGAGTAGTGCTGCTTGGTTAAGGAAACTGGCATGCATATGTGAGAAACTCAATCATTTTCCATCCCTGTACCCCTTTAGCCTTCCCCTTCGCCCACCCCTCTAAGTCTGCCTTATTGTTTCCAATCCTCCCTCCTTTATCTTATTAATTTACTTATTTATATTTTAGGTTTTTCATATAAGAGAGAACTTACCAAGTTTAACTTTCTGTGTTTGACTGATTTCACTTAGTATTATGGTCTCAGGCCTAACTCATTTTCCCATGCATGACATGGTTTTATTCTTGTGTATGGCTGAGTCATACTCTGTGTTGAATGTTTTCCCTGTTTTCTTTGCCCGTTCATCTGTTGATGGGCACCGAGGTTTCCAGAGCTCAGCTCTGGTGACTCACAGGGCTGTGGGTGTCACTATAGCACGATGTCTTTAAGTCTCGGAGGACTTCACTCAGGACGGTAGAGCTGGGTCAAGTGGAGGTCCTGTTGTCAGTCTTTTGGGAGTCTGTATTCTGGTTACCATGGTGGTTGTGCTTAGACGGGTGAGTTTTTAAATCTGTATGTCCATGTATTATTCTAGGCCTAAGTGTGCTGGCTTCCTCCTCCGGGAAGCCTTTGAGAGCCTCCGTCTCTGAGTAGTGCGAGCCCTCCCCATCCCTGGAGGCAGTGCACCATGCCTCTAGCCAGGGAGCTGGATTCCCCTCCAGCCCCCAGCCATGTATCTGGTGCTGCCTGGCATGGGGATTCCTGTGCTGGGTGTCGCTCTGCAGGTCTCTCGGGCCTACGCTCGATCTCATCACTTAGTGACCAGTGTTCACTCTCGCAAAGAAGGAAGGGGCAGGCAGCTGCGCCGTCCAGAGAGCCCTGCAGGCCCGCAGACTCCTCCACATGCCACTCGGGCACCAGCGCCGTGGGAAGCGGAGCCGTGAGTGTGCTGCGTCCCCGGCAGCCTGCTTGGTGGCTGCTGGGTGACCGTGAGGGGAGTGAGTGCAGGACTGTGGTCAGTGACGAGTGAGTGGGGATCTCCTCTGATCTGTCCTCGCTCGGCTTGGAGTTGGGTCGCGCCCTGCGGTCTCTCTGCAGGAGGCCGAGCCACTGCCAACTACAGCAGAAGCCAGGCATCATCCCCAGCCCGGGCACAAGCACTGACGTCTCTATTCAAGCCCGATCCCTGCCAGAGTGAACCTGGTCACTCACTCATTAGGGGTCTAACGGTTATAACCACACAATTTCATACCGCAACTTTTTGCATAAATTAGCAAAATGTTTCAAAATGTTAAAGGCAGTTGGGATGGAAAAGACTGAATTCCAGTGCAGGACAAGTAGCTCATATCAGAACATCCGGGAGGCATTTCTGGTTGTTGGGACTGAAGGGGTTACCCCCGTGGTATTTTATTGAACCACAAAATGTTATTTATAACCCATGTCAGGAGCAATTAAATTGATTGATGATTAAGAAAGTTTAATAGTTGAATAATAAGATGCGGTTCTTGACAGCTATTTTTTCTCATTCTGGGAGCATATTTTATGAGTCTAATAACAGTGTTAAGGATGGGCTGTATAATAAGTTGTGGTGTAATTATATGGTGGTAATATAATATTCAGTCTAGTGTTACATGGTATGTTACTTATAAAAAATTAAAATACTAATTATAGTTTTTTGATTTATTATTGAAGTGGTTTGTTAATTTTGACTTACCCAAAGCAGGGTTAATTAGTACATATTGATATATTTGATTAAAAGTACACTAATGTTGAATTGAATAAGAAAGGCCAAATAAAATAAATTATTTTCCAGAGCCGAGAGTGGTGCCCTTATTTCAGTTCTCTTTCATGTTGATACGCAGAGGTGCCTGACATGGGCCTGAAGGTCACCGTGATTTCTGGTGACGCCTTGGGGTCATATGCCCTTGGAGGTCATGTCTGCCCCTAAGGTCAGCCCGTGCTGCTCTCCCTCCCTGCCTGTACTTTCCGTCGTAATTATCTTCATGAACCATTTCTTATGTTTGT
The DNA here is from genome assembly GCA_004026965.1 of Petromus typicus. Classification (NCBI taxonomy): domain Eukaryota; kingdom Metazoa; phylum Chordata; class Mammalia; order Rodentia; family Petromuridae; genus Petromus; species Petromus typicus. The sequence continues at coordinate 41,733 of PVIR01001784.1, forward strand.
GGGAACAAATATATATAGTGACAGAATTCTTTTCAAAATGAGCAGCGGTGTTACAAAGTAGGAAACACCAGTGACTAATAAACGAAACACACAATCTAGCTTCATAGTAATGAAAATGCAAATTGAACCAGTAACGCTGTTCTATTTTAGTCTGTCAGGTAACGCAGATTAAAAAGATGGTAGTGCTTCTCAGGTGGGGTGAGGCTGGCACTCCGGTCTTGGGTGAGACAGCCCTCTTGGAAAGCAGCCGAGTGCTTCCTGTGGGGCATGGGCGCACCATCCTGGAGGCGAGGAAGGCACAGGGAGACAGGAGGGAGAGCGTGTGGGCCTGGGTGCCCCAGACACGCCGTATCCATCCTCGGAGGGGCTGACGCCCTGTGGTGCCCGATTCCTATGTAGCCTTACACAGATTTCATGAAAAATCCTTCAAAATGTAAAAACGAACAGGGTACAGATGAAACAACAGGAAAGAAAACCTCATCTTGGACCTCAGTTCTGGTTTCTTAAGAAGTGTGTGCACGTGTGAGCGTCACAGGCTACGGGTGGTTTTCCTAAAAGTTGTATTCTTGAAGTCCTGACCTCCAAATGGTAATGGGAGGCCAGGCCGCTGTGCCTGGTGTCTGTGAGGGGGAGATCAGGATAAAGGCAGAGGGAAGGCCACAGGGAGAAGCGGGCCAGCCTAGGCCCAGCACAGAGGCTGGCCCCTCTGACCCAGACCTCTGGTCTGCAAAACTGGGGGGCCACTGACATCTTGCGGTTGATGAAGCTTCTCTCCCCGTGGTGTACAGCGGCGGAGCCTCAGCTGATGACAGTACAAACCGTAGCAAGGCACTTAGTCATGTCTGTGTCCTGTCTGGGCCTTAGCTTTCATTTTTATACCTTCCTGTACTCTCCAAATTATGTGCATGGGTCACGTATTATAGTGAAGAATTGCTGGACGGGGGTCACACCCCAGTCTGTATGAAGAGCTGAAATAACGAGGGAGGGCCTCTTCATCTGCCGAGGGGCTTTCTCACCCTAAGTTGAGGGTTAGGCTGGGTGGGGTGTGTTTCCCCAGGCAGTACTGATGGAGGCCTCCACCCTGGCAGTGGTGATGCCCCCGGGTCACTGTGTGCCATGGGCCGTGGTGCGTGAGTGGGCGACTGGAGGACCTCTGCTGACATAACCTTTCTCTCTGTGGATGTAAATACAGCTGATCCGTGGGTGCTACTTATTCTGGCATTTTAGATTTAAGCTTTTTTGAGCAGGATCTGACTTGAGCTCAGTTCTGAAGGATCCCGGAGTTGGGTAGATGGAGAGGCAGACAGCATGGGAGAGGCAGGGTCCCAGCTGGCACCTGGCAGTGCGGGATGGTGCCGGCAGCTCAGGGCCACTGGGAGGCCCCTGGGCCGCAGCCTGTGGTGTTGGGATCTTTGTCCCCCAGCAGCTGTTGTCCCTGGTCCCCCCGCCAAATGCAAGGGTGTAAGGGCTGCAGAGAGCACAAAGCAGAAGAGGACAGTCCCTCGATCAGGGACGCATGGACCCCAGAACAAGGGCGACTTGGCCTGCTAAGCTTGGGGGACCCCCAGCAAGGGTGGAGTGCTAGGCTGCCCTGCAGAGGTGGCAGGAGGCTCGGCCTAGGCTTTCCTACAAAAGGAGGAAGGGTCTATTCCTTACCACCCAGGGGGAGATAGAGTGCATCCTTTCCTGCTGCCTGGTGCCCCGCTTGCCTCTACGAAGGAGGCGGTAAACACAGTCCAGTGAGGCCTGGAAAGGGCTCTGACAAGTGCTCAGATAGACGTTTGCTGAAGGTGGGCGGGGGGGGGGCGGTGGTGATGCAGGAGGAGGCACTGGACGCTTCCTCTGACTGTCTGCAGAGCCCGCATTCCCGTCTCCTGTGTTTGGTGGGGCTGGGGCTGCGTGCAGGCAGGGCCTAGGCCTCTGAGGAGGGCCAGCCTGACAGGAGCCCCCGCGGGGGTGAGGCTCTTAGCAAGGAGCCTAGGGCTTCAGTTTCTTCATTTCTATGTGACAGCCTCCTTGTTTGGTCAGTCTGTGTAGTTTTGCAGACCTGGAGTCCTTTCTGAGTGGATTGGGGATTTGGGGTTCCTATTGTAGCTGGGAGCTGCAAGCTGGCCGCCCAGTTCCCTGATCATCCCACACTGGGCTCTCCCCATGTCCCTGGTCGCACTGCATTCAGCGTCCTGATCCTGTGTATCCCATGCTGCGTGCCCTTTCTGTCCTTACACCCAGAGAGGCAGGGGCCCTGCATGTGCCTGCAGAGCGCCTCCACCGGGCTGTCCCCACACTGTGCTGTTCACTCAGGACGAGCTCTTTCTCCAGCTCACCTGTCTTCACTCAAGGAGTCTTCATCTCTGCTTGGCTAAGAGCTTATATCTTCCTGACCAAGTTTGCGGCGGGGGCCTCCCTGTGGGGCTCTCCTGCAGGCTGTGAGAACAGGTCTGTGTGTTGCAGTGAGGACACGAGGGTTCAGCCCCACTCGGAAGTACCATTCTGTCCTTACTTCCTCTGCGAACCTCCTGATGCTGTGATGTGCATGTGTCCTCACAGCTCAGGTGTCGGAGAGGAAGTAATCCTAGCCCAGCAGTGCTGAGAGGGGACCTGTAAGCAGTGATGAGGTCGTGAGGTGGCACTGGCCTTAACCCACCATTTCGTCCCCTGTCAGTCCCATGCATTCTTGTGTTTTTGGCCTCGCTCACCAGTGTGGCCTCAACCGTGGGCTCCGCAGCCCACAGGACTGCAGGAAAGGCTCTGCTGTGCCCCGCTGGCCATGGACCTCTCTTTCCTCCGCCTCTGCGGGTCTGAGGCTCAGCCTCAGCACCCAGGGTTGTATTTTGTACTGATTCTGCCCGGGGTGGGCAGGCTGTTTCTGAGCAGTGTGCCACCAGCCAGGGGACTGTCACCAGTGAGTTCTCCCTGGCGTGTTTTCTGGTCCTCTGCTCCTCCGTCTGACCTCTGCTGTTCTGGATCCCACTCATCCGAGGACTGTGCCAGCGTGTGCCCTCTGGTCCTCGTCGGCTCCTGGGCCCTGTGGGTAGCCTTTCAGTGCTGGACCTTGGAAAGCTCCATTTTCGTCAGCAGGCTCCTGCCCCAGACACGGATCTCATTTCTTGTCCTGGAGGATGGTGTCAGAGACTGACATTGGCTTCTCTTGAGCGCAGTCGTAGGGTGCAGGGGCCCCTGGTGAGGAAGCGGAGTCTGTGCCGTTACTCCTGGTTGGTAGTTCCTTTTCACCCACCTTTAACTGGAAACCTGGCCAGCTTGGTTCTTTCTTTCTTCTAGCACTGGCACGTTACATATTGCCATGTTAAACTTCAGGGGTGCGTCTGTGTTGGACCCAATTTTGAAATCTGGTTTTTCTTGACATCTTTTTGACAAGTGGCATAGGACCCTCAAGTTGGCCTGACCTGTACAGGCCCAGGCTCCTCAGTGTCCGCACCACCTGAGCATGAGAAGATATCTGACCATCATCTGTCTGTCCAAGACAAAAACTGGAAACCTGTTCCCAGGACCCCTCACCACTGGCGGAAAATGCAAACAGGGCCGACTGTTTCTTAACTAAAATGCTTAGGTGCTAAATAATGGATTCCATAGGATTTTGTTTTTTGTTATGGCGATAAGGATTGAACCTAGGTCCTTTGTACTGAACTACATTCCCAGCTTGTAAATTTCAAGTCAGTCTCCTCTTCCAGCTCCAGCCTTTTAGGTCATGGTGCATGTCCGTATTATTTTATCCTCAAGGCCTTTTGTGACTAGGGTGCTGTGTGGCTGATCCTGAGCTGCTCCTCCCCGGGACAAGTGCAGAGACCTCAGCCATTTGTAGTCCCAGTCTCAGTCCGTGTGTCCGGATTTCTTCTTCTTCTTCTTTTATTTTGAGACAGGCTCTCGCTTTGTAGTTCAGGCTGGCCCTGAGCTCAGCCTCCAGCTCACATCACTGCAATCCTCCTGCCTCTGCTTCCCGAGTGCTGGGATTACAGGCGTGAGCCACCACGCCCGGCACTGTGGTATGTGGTACTGGTTGCCGCTGGGGTGAATCACCACGCCCAGTATTGTTATGTGGTTACCGGGGATCGAACCCGGGTCCTTGAGCTTGGAAGACAGGCGCCGGGACCACTGAGCTAAATCCCCAGCCCCCATGTGTCTGGATTTCTGCACAGTTTAAAACTCCATGCTTGTAGCCCAGTTTTGCATTTTGTTTTCACAACAGAAACACGTTCAGAAACTCAGAGAAACGACTCTCCAGGTAGTTGGCTTGACAGAGATCATTTTTTTGGTGTAAGTTTTCATTAGTGCATGTTTTCAGTACATAATGATTCCATTCGTTGCATTGCGGGGAGTTGGTGTAGAACGCATCTGAATGCTTTTGATTTCTTCCTCATCATCTGTCCTTCCCACCCTCCATCCTTGCATTCTCTTCTTATTTGCACAAGTCTATTTCCCTGTTTCCTGTTATCTTTTATTTTGCCCTGAGACCACGATCCTTCCCTCAGCCTCTCTGTTGCTGGCTATTGTCGGCCTTTAGGAGCTCTGGAACGCAAGGCTCCGGCAGGTGTGGGTAGGTTTTTGGATAGACACCTGGGGCTTGTTTAGTTCATGTGCACGCCAGGCCGCAGTGGGGATGATAAATACGGCTGGTGTCCTTCCTGGTGACAGCTGCACGTGTGAACTGTTCCTCGCCTCTGGGAGTCACCGATCAGACACTATTGCTCCGGACAGATTCACCTGGGCTGTTTTTAATTTTCAGGGCTGTCTCTTGTGTGTTTTCTCACTGGTTCCTGCAGATCATGGGAGCTGTACTTGGTTGAACATGGACCTCCTGTGCTTCTTTGGAGGTGTTGAGCTGGTTGGACATGATGTGAGCCCAACCCAGAGAAGAGCACTTTCTTGCAGGAGATGCAGTTGTCTGTAAGACCCCAGCCAGCCAGAGCCTACATCTTCGAGGGGAGCAAGCTTGACTGTAGCAAGAAGTACAGAATGCAGATTAGCCTCATTAATGCCGACATGTTTTTACCTTGCAGCAGGTGGAGATGAAAGGGAGATGAGTGAGGTGGACGTCTCCCGCCCCGCTGGCTCTCCTGCGAACGCGCACGCTTATTTAACCAATATTTGTCAGGGGCCTCAGAATGCTCTTCCTCTTTCACTTGCCACTTTCGTTTGAGGAGTTTTCTTAAGGAATTATCCTTAATGTGAATCACATCCTTCTTCAAGAAAGATACTTGTTGGAGCCTTGATTATGACAGTGAAATGGGGCCAGCTTCCCCCACCCCTGAGTGGACCCGGGGCTGAGTCAAGTGGGACACTGCCAGCTCTTTAGATGCTTAGGCAGCACCCTAAGAAGAGTGTGTTGTATAGTAGAAAATCCTCTTTCCAAACGCCAGATTTCAACCGTGTGTCTGTCTGCCGTGCAGTAGTCACTGAGGAGCCTGTGCCCAGTGGACTGTCATCATCCTACCAGTGCCCTGCTTACGTTCTAGATGATCACTCTCCCATTTACTTAGCATTTTTAGTCCCTCAGGTTTTCTTCGGTAACTATGAATTTTAAGACAGTGCCTGCTCATCTCATCCCAGTGGGAACTTACACACTTCCAGGAGATCCCCTCTGGGCTCTTCGTGCCCGCCACGCACCAGGAGGGAGGCCTATGGCGTTGGCAGTTATGAGTGCTGTCCTGCTTGCAGTCATATCTGTTGGGTTCCTGGAGCAACTACTCATTCTTTTGCCTGCCCTGCGCTCACCGTATCCCATACTGCTCAGGGAGATGGAAATGTTGGTGAGGATAAACCCGAGGGCTGGACCACATTGGAAGCCTGCGGCTGCCTGTGTTTTCCCTTGCTGAATTCAAAGATGGGACAGCAGTGGTGGCAGTGTAGCTGTCCACATGAACAGGCTAGGCCATTCCCTGGCCCAGGTCCCACAGCCTGCAATGGGCTCGTGGGCCAGGCAGGCTCGTCTGATCTGGGGCTGTACAGCTGCCTCCTGTTCTGAGCTCCATCTAGAGCATGTGATGTCCTTGTCCTTGAGGGGCTGGAGCTTCTTCAGATGGAGCTCAGCAGTGGGGAGAGAGGTGCCAGCCCAGGGTGCCCGCCTGGCTGGAGGAGCCCGTGATCACTGCCGTGAATGGGCCTGCCCCGCCCTGCCCATTGCTCCGTCTTGGGTCCAGCAGGAGCCAAACATGTTTCTCTGGCTTATGGAGCAACATCCACATGTGATGCCAGAACATCAGGACTTGAGAGTGGGTGACCAGTGGCTGCTCAGCCGAGGGTCAACTGCACCTCCCTGATGTCCTGGTAGGTACAGTTCATTTGGGGTGCACTTGGTCAGAGCCTTGGTTCTCTGGTCCTGGCCTGTGTGTGAGGCTGAAGCACACTTTATATGAAGCACCCACAGGACACAAGTGGACAGGGGCCGAGCTGTTTACAAGTGAGGCATCTGTCACTTGGGAAGAGGGCTGGTTACTCATTGGGCTTTTTCTTGGTCTTAGCTTTTGGGAATGGAGGGCCCCTCCCCGACTGCTGCTGACCTGCAGAATTGGCGGAAGCCACTAGTCAGTGTGCTTCTGGGCAAGAAGGAAGGGAGGGCTACATGTTTTAAAGGTAGGGCCTGTGTTCTTTTCAGAGATGCATATTTCTCTTCATTGATACTTTGATTACATTGTTTCAGACAGAGGTGCTTTACACAATAGAAAAGAAACAGTCCTATTTTGTTTTGGTTTTGTGCTGTCACCCATGGACTATCTGTCCAGTTTTTGCTTTGATCCAGTGGCTTTGTCCTTCTGTGATTAAATCCTGTCCAGTTGGGATAGTTACAATGTAAGCAGTTTTTTACCTCATTTTATGGCCCATTTGCTAGTTGTAATGGAGAGATCTGGATGTGTTGAATTGATCTGCCCCGGCGGGTAGGTGTCAGGTCATGCCAAGGCTGCAGCCATCTAGCCACAGGCTGGGGTGCCAGCCTGAGTGACCACAGGAGCTTTTCCCACAGTCGTGCTGCGTGCCGCGCGGGCTTGGCCACCAGCCTGTATCAGTCTTGGTGTATGAAGCCATTGTTGGCCCAGTGTACATACTGCCTGCCCTCCCTGTAGATCAGATGAGAGGGGGCCCAGCCAGGCTGTCAGGGTTCCCCGGACAGGGGCAGCACTTTGGGTTAAAGTTTCTGACTCACTGACAACCAGTAATCGATGCAGAAGGGGTTTCCTTTTTGGTAAATATCCTAGGAGAGCTCCCCTGCAGGAATGTAGGGGCCGGAGGACCTGTTGGATAGAGCTGTGGGCTCTGCTGACAACCAGGGCGGGCTCTGCCACACGGCATGGTGCTCTCAGCTAGACTGTGTGCCCAGTAGGGCCAGAACCAGGGCTATTCTTTCCTGGGGACCGGTGGCTCCTGTCTTGGTACCTGCTGTGCTGTCTGGACTCAGAGGGCTGTGTGGACTTCAAGGGAATTTGCTAGGTTTGTGATTGGTCTGTGTCGCCTCTTGCCAGGGCCCTGAGTTCTGAGTGGCCCTGGTGGTTCGGGCACCCTATTTCTTGTGGCTGGTACCAACAGAGACCATTCTGGGCTTTGCTGTCCTGGCCAGTTCTTTGATCAGCTGGTGTGTCTTCGTGTATAGAACTGATTTAACAACCAGTGATGCTGATCATTGCTTTGTGATTTTCTTTTATATCTAAATTTTGGTTTCCTTTTATTTCTGATTTTAAGTGTATCTTCTTCATTTTTCATTTGGTCCACCGAGCTGTTTCTGAGAGATGATCCTTTGTAGATTATGTGTATGAGCCCTTGGCCTATAAGCAATTACAAATGTTTTTCCAACTTATTTTAAACATTCTTTTGTGCTAATAGAGCAGTTTGCCCTTCGAGCCTGGGCACCCTTCTGAGTGGGGTTCTGGGTTGGGACTCTGATGAGTGTGCGTAGTGAGGTTTCCTGGGGCTGACATCATGTTCTCATTTTCACAGGATGAAATGGGCAAAATGTGGTTGTGCTGAACTTTCTGGTGTCACTTTTTATCACAGGGAATTATTTCCAGTGTGGAGTGAACATCACCCCTCCCCCTGTGGGTGACCAAGGCCTTCGGGGTGAGCAGAGCCTCCTCCAGGTCCATCTTTCTTTCCCCTTGGCTCCTTTATTCAGGATCAGAATGAGAGAACATTTTGCTGATTGATTTAAATACCTGCTTATCCATTGAGGGATTATTTTTGACTTAATTAGATAAAGGGAGTAAATCAGTTTAATGGATTGATTTATGATCATTTGAATCTTCAGCATATCAGAGTCGGGAAGGCTCACTCACTGCATAATTCCTGCCCGCAGCCTTGGAGAGTGGGTGTCTGTAGAATCCCCTTCTAATTGGAAATGGAGCATCGCAAAGGAGGTCTTAGCCCAAAGTCCTAGGCTCCGTTCCTCATTAGGAAGTAATGAGGGGCTGATCCTTTAATGCACCATGTAGGGGAGGAAAGCTTCCGCTGTGTGAGATGAGAGATGAAAACAGGCTCCACCTTGTCTCAGGTGACACCTGCAGCCAAGACCCAGTGACCTGGGGGTGGCAGGGGGAGGATGCTGTGCCTGCCTTGCAGCGGCCCCCACAGAGGTGCAGGCTTGGGGTGAAAGCTTGCTCTGTGGGGACATTGGGGACCCTGGGGAGCACTCTTTTCCTGAGAAACCACGCCTGTAACTTTTCAGAGGCAAGCTCTGCTTTTCCAGAGTTGCACCCCTTAAGTATGAAAGTCATTTTGCCTTCTCCTGGGGGGATGCTGACTTTCGTGGAAGAAACAGTGAGGGCCAGTTGTGGCTGTGCTGGGCAGCGGGCCTGGCTTCCTTCAGCGTGGGAGGCCGTTCATTTCAGCGTTGCTTGTGTCATTAGCGGGAGGAAGCTTGACTTGATCTGTTGTTTTATAATTCAGCAGCCACTTCACCGTTTCTTCTAACCAGAGAGTTGGTGTTAATTTTCTTTCATTCTTCAGTGCATGACTTGGCATGGCCTCTGACTGAGTTCCAGGTCCATTCCTATACGTAATGGCCCTTCCAGATCAGTGATGGTGAACCTTTAGAGCTCTCCCTGATACAAACAGCCCGCCGCAGCACGCGTACTGTACGTAGTTCGCCATCACTGTCCTAGATCCGACCTTTGGAGAAAGCCGCTCTGTCACCCAGCACAGGTCTGTAGAGCCCCTGCAATGTCCCAGGTACAGGGGTTGGCACAGGCAGGGAGACTAAGGGCGACAAGCCCCGTCCTCCAGGGACTCCTCCCATAGTGAGGGACAGACGGCAGCCGGCAGGGCAAGACCAGGTGGGGAGAGCTGGTGGTGTGTCAGGGAGCGCCGGCCGGCCACAGGCGGGCCCTGCAGTGCAGGGCGGGGACGTGACTGTGCAGTGACTCACTCTGAACTTTCTCTACCGGCCTGAGAGTGGCCACCCTGGGAAAACTGTGCCCTTCACCCTTCACTCTCCAGGTCTCGAGCTGCTCCCGACACTGGCCATGATGGTGACCCTGACTGCTGTAACGCACAGATGTCTCTGTGGCGCCCTCCTTGCTTGAGGAAGTGCAGCTTGGAGCCAGGCATCGGGCACCCTCATCTATAGCTTTCCCTGCCCCCTGTCTGCACTGCCTCCTGTCTCCGTGCACTCAGCCTGTGCCATCACCTGGCACTTCTGTCACTTGTGACCCTGCTTGCTGTCCAGGCGGTGGCATCCTTGTCTGCAGACGTCTCGCACGGTGGGTGAAAGCCGGAGTGGCGGAGTCTGTCTGCGGTGAACGAATGATCCTCCTGCGCTTCTAGACTCTAAGGGTGTGCTTTTATTTTTTAAATCTGTTTAAAGGGTGTTCTTATTTCATCATTTTCCCTCTCCTCCCCATCCACCCTTTCGTTCCCTGCTTATAGAAAGTACTGAGCATGTGTAATAGAATGAATCACTGTTTCAACAAATGACCTTTCTGTTCACAAAGACTTCTACTCACAGCACTATTAATTAAAGGATCAAGTCCAGTCGAGTTAGAGAATGTTCAGAGGTGAAAGAGTTTTGGGGGCAGAGATGTCATTATCACAACAAGGGATCCAGGACAAACTGTCTCCCCGTACTTGGGTACCCTTTCCATGTGGCATCTGGCTCTGGTTTCTGTGCACAGCAGCAGGCCGCCCGCTCTGCCCAGGACCTCCCTCTGTCCAAGCATGTAGTGTGTTTCTGAGGGGTCCCAGACCAAGGGCCCCCTGGGAGGTGGCGGGGTGGGAAGCAGAGCCTCATGCCCGGGATCCCTCTCAGGCCAGGCCGTTGATCTTGGACAGGGCCCAAGCATGCTGTCCTCGTGTGTAGTCACTGCCTGCTGACGCCCACACTGACCACGTGCCCTGCTGGCAGCCATAGGTGGACGGGCCCACGGGACAGCCACAAGGCAGAGCTGGGCACTCTGTCGATGGTTTAGCCTACAGCCTTGACATGCGCATTATTTATATTAGGCTTTAACATTCCTCCTGCTAAGCCAGTGTGATCATAGTGTTAGTTGTTTTGCTGAACCAAAGAGTTTTGTGAATTTATTGTCTTGTGTGGTGACGCTGCTCTCACCGAAGCAGGAGTTTTCTCTCTGCATTGGAACCCAAATCTACGTAATTAAGTGCTAAAATCTCCATCACCAAAGTGTCAGGGTTTGAAATTTAAAACTCTCAAGTTGGGAAATGTGAAGATTAGACCCACAGAGCAATTCCAGCTTCCATATAAAGAACAGAATATTTTTGATTACCAGTTAAGCTCCTAATTACGTGGAGAGGTTTATTGCAGGGTTTGTGCGGCGCAGGTGATTAGTGGAGTCATCACAAGAGGCGCGGCTCCCTCCCCACTGGGAGCTCTGGTAGGTGCCAGCTCTCTCCCTGCCGCCCTGTGCTTTGCGCCTGGTGCCGCTGTCCTGGCGTCCTGCACTGTGAGGGGACTGTTCACGTAAGGATGCGCAGATTGCCCCTTCCCCATCACTAGCTCCTCCGCTTGGGGTAACGCGCAACTGAAGCTTGTCTTTGTGTCCGGGGCCTCCCTGATGGTTGTAAAGTGGGGCAGGGTGCTCAGGCACCCTGATCATTTTACTCGGGCCCCTGTGGAGGCAGGGAAGAGAAGGTGCCCCCCAAGAGTGCTGGAAGCAGGATGACCTGTGGGGCACCTGTGTGGTGCATGCGACACAGAGGCTGTTTGTACTGGCGGAACCGTATTTCCAAGAGCTGTGACTGCATCAGGCAGACTCAGGCAGTGACTACAGGGCCTCCCCCTCTGCCGACCTATTCAGAGGCCTCTGTGCTGTGCCCTGTTTGGGGCAGTGGAAACGAGGAGAGGAGTGCCAGGGTTCAGAGCATATCAGCATCCTGTCATGTCCTTGCCGGTCCTTCCGGGGGGGCTTTCTGGCAGGACAGGCAGGGCTTGTGCACATAGGCTTCCGGTGCAGACTCCGAACAGTGCAGGTGGCGCAGGTGGCGCAGGTGGGAGGGTGTCTTGTCCTCTCTGCCCGCCTGAATGTTCTTGATTTGGGCCCATCAGCTTCCCTGTTCCTTTGTTTTCTGGACATGGAAAGTTGGACAGAAAATTTCTGCTCTTTCTCCCCTCAAATAGCTTTTGCACGTCAAAGCAGCAGTTAGGCCCCTGGGTGTTTTCTCCCTGCCAGGCTCGCCAGCTTCTGTTCTTTCACTGTTCCCCATTTCCTTCCACCTGCCCACCCACCTGCTGACCCAGCTGCCCGGTCTCCTGAGCGTCCATGCGTCTGTCCACCCACCTGCCCAGACTGGTCATTGTGCTGTCCTGCTCTGGAGCACGGACCCTGCCCCTGCCCATGAGTGCCAGCCACACCCCACCCTGACCACGCTGACCCTGGCACATGCCACGTGGTTCTCAGATCTTTTTCAAAGCGGTATCGCAGCCCTTTGCTCCAGAAATATTCCTGAGGATGTGTGTGGGGGAGAAGGTAGACCTTGGAAAATTTACCTGTGTGTCCACACTGTACCCTTCAATGCAGAGAGTCAAAGAGGTGCCCAGGGTCCCCTCTCTCTGGCACCGTGTTCTTGGGGTGTGCATGTTTGCTGAGGTGAGTGGTGGAGCTTTTAAAGTTGAGTTGCTGATACAAAGGGAACTATTTTACAAACCGAAATTTTTACTTAACATAGCAGGACAGCATTTTCTAAGAAGGTTATTTAAATCATCCCCTAAAGCTTTTCTGTAGTGTAAGATAGCAAGTGAGTTTATCTTTTAATTAAATGCTTTTATACTCGTGACTTCCCATTTTCTGGTGGGGGCCCTGGTACCGCTGACCTCTCTGCTTTTCCCCAATTCTCAGGGTTAGGCTGTGTGTTCTGAGCCTCTCTGCTGCTCTTAGGGTCCACACTTTCCTCATCTCAGTGTCCCCGGGGGACAGGGACAGGGCCTCGCCTCGCAGGAAGGTGTTGTGGATACTGCTGTATAAGAGGGGGCTTAGCGCCCTAGAACAATATCACACATGCCAGTGTTTCTGTTAATTTATAATGAAATGATAAAAACCAGAATCTAGTCAGATTTTAGATTGTTTCTATTATTTTGAGGAATGTGTTTAAGCATAAATGTCACCTCAGTATAAGAAATAGACACTTAAAATGGTCCATTTTAAGATAAAGTCGTTAAGTCTGAGTGGAATATTACTAGTAGACAAAATGGCCTTCTTGCCTGTGGGCATGACTGAGGTCAGGCACCCGAATGTCCCTAAACAAAGGGCAGGGGCAGATGCTTGGCACAGCCTGGCCTTACTGTGCTGACTGACCGGAAAGGCACCTGTGGCTTAATCATTGGCCTTAAAGCTCACAAGATGCTTGCAGAAGGAGTGGCCTGAGGGTATGGCCTAATGAAATCTAGGCACAGCCAGGAAGGTTGTGTGCCCCTTTGCACTCAGCCAGTGAGGAACCAGGAGAGGGGCCGCTTTGCTAGGGCAGAAATTGCTTGTTGCAGCTGCCCTGAGGGTGCCCGCCTGTGGGTCAGGCTGGCACTCACCCATGGAAGATGGAGAAATAAAGCCTGGCTTTCGCCGCACTCCAATCCAGTACCTGAGAGAAATAACCTAGAGGAGAAAATGCTTATTTTGGCCCACAGTCTCAGAGGTTTCAGTGCTCAGTTGGCTGGCCGGGGTGGAAATGCCGTGGAGGAGGGAAACTGCTGCCCCAGCTAGCTGGGGAGAGCCAGAAGAGTCCCTGCCTGTGCAGTGAGGCCCCGCCTCCCCGGCCGTCCACCTGGGAGCTCAGCGTGGGCCTGACCTCTGTTCGGCAGCCAGTCTGCGATGAGCTCAGTGTTCTCAGTGTGGCCGCTTCTCTAGGCCGCGCTGTGACCCTCACTGGTGGAGACCAGACTCCAGTACTGAGGATCGTGACGACCTTCTTGTTTAGACCACAGCACCAGGATTGCTTGGAGTTCTTCAGTGTCTGTGTTTTCCTTTTCCCTTTGTGATCTCAGTGGAAAAACCGTTCTTCTCGTGGATACCGATGGCATCATCTGCCCCACCCACTTACATGGTGTGCTTTTTGGCAGCCAGGCCCTCTGCGAATGCCTTGACCTGTCCCCATGCCTCGGCTCCATGAGGCTCCTCCCTCCTCGCTGGGAGCAGGGTGCTTGAGGAAAGTGTATCTCTGGAGCCTGTGGTTTTGAGCTAAAGTCTGTCCTGTGTTGGCTGTTTGAGGATCCTGACCTCCCTGTACACACGTGTGCCTCCCCTGTCCTCAGGGTGGGGCAGAGGTCGGTGTCCAGCAGGTAGAAGAGGAGCTCAGCCCACTCATCCTGCCTGGGTTTTGACCAGGACTCGCTTCTGGGGCCATCAGCGTTCTGTCCTCTGAGGTCCCTGTGTGATGTCACCTCCGGGGGGCCTTGCCACACTCTGGGGGCATCCGAAGTATGCTTCCCCCAGTGCGGGTGGCTGCTGTCTTGGGTCTGGGCGAAGGGTATTTATCTTGTTCTAGCAGGAAGGGCGATTCTGATTCTCTTGGCGTTTGGAAGACAAATCGGCACAGGGGTTCTCTGAGTTAAATGCCATTACTTCATTACATTGAAGAGTAACAAATGGCCCATTGTGAGGAATGACACCTAGAATAGGCTGCCGACATTTCCATGGATAAAATAATAAGCCAGCTAAACAGACTAAGAAAAATCGAGGCTTTTGCCGTCCCACACAGTGTCTGTTTTCCGTGTGTCCGGGCTGCGAGCCCAGCTGCTTCTGTGGCCGAGGCAAGTCTCGGGGGTTGGAAGGCCTGTCTCCCTGTTTACCTTTTACTGTAGCTGAGGGAAGAGCTCTGTGCTCGGAACGCCCTTGAAAGAGGATATGTCCACGGAAAGGTCTCAGAGGACATGCTCTGATTACGGTTGCTGGTTCCATTCCTGAGATTACAAAATAAAATCAGCTGTGTTAGACTGACGGGCGGGAGATTGGGTCTGCTGAAGCCGTTTTCCCAGGAGGTGGCTGCTGGCACTGTGTCTGTGCCCTTGACCTCCCAGGTTGACCAGTGGGGAGACAACACTGGGGTCACACTGTGGGCTGTGACAACCCTGCCCTGTCCCCTCCTCTTCCTGCTTGTGGTGTACATGGACAAGCATTTGGAGACCTGGCACCTGTACTTGTGACAGCTCAGCTACCCTGGGGAATTCCAGAGACAGCATTCAGAGGGTGCGCTCGTGCCCTGTGCTGCGCTCCTGGCCAGCAGTCTGTAGGCCTGGCTCCTTGCAGGCCTGGGCTGCAGTGGGCACAGCTGTCCCTGTGCTAGAGTGCGAACCACTTGAGGGTGTGGGCTCAGGGCACAGGGAGGACCAGGAGGGGAGCCAAAGCATTTGAGGGAAGGCCAGGCCATGGCTGCACGTGTGCCTGGTGGGCCAGCCCTTGGCGGTGAGTCTGTGCCCAGGGCTGGGGATGCGGGTGCAGGACCTTGTGGGTGACAGATCAGTCCCAAGCGTGACGGAGCCTTCTTCCTCCTTCCGCCACCCGGAGTGCTCTGTACTTGAATGTTTCTTTTCCCTCGATGCCCAGCCTCTTGAGGAGATCAGCTCTCTTGCACCCCCTGTGCCCGGCTGTTGGATAGTGGTTCTCACGCGCGGTACCTGCCACCTGTTGGCACCTCACCCACGGTGGTGGCCTGGGGCCACCGGCACAGGGCAGAAACTTGGTGTGGCCGTCCTTGCAGTGCACTGTTGTTCAGCAGCCGAAGCATGAAGAACTAACTCACTGGGCTGGTGAGAGGAAGCTGGCTCTGCAGCGGGGTGTGTGGAGCGAGCTTGGTGAAGTGTCCAGCACCGCAGGCCCCCGCCTGAGGGGGGAGTTAGGGTGGTACTGCCAGAGCCCATGGGGAGCGAGGAATGAGGCTGACTGCCGACAGCCCACGGTCTCTCACCCAGGTGATGGACTCGCCCCGGGGTAATGGCGATGGCTGCTCAGCGCTGTGAGCACAGGGAGCCCCGTGCTGTGTACTCTGAAGTGCAGATTTTATTACCTGCTATTTCTCAATTAAAAAACTCACCCAAACCAGATCTGTGGTGTGAAGGAAGGTACATGTGGATACCCGTGCTCTCAGGTCTCTCCCAGACACCCTCTTGCCACCCCAGAGAGGTGCGTGCCAGGTGGGCAAGTGAGATCTGTGGCTGTGACCCAGACCGGATGGATACGTGTCCATGGCTGCCACCTTTCTGTCTGCCCAAGGGACAGGTAGAAGTGCAGCCTCTATCATTCTAGTTCTGTGGTGAGCTGTGGACCGGGGAGGCAGCATGACCGTCTGCAGTGAGAGCTAGGGACTCCGCAGGGTGCTCTAGGGAAGCGGCCTCATGGGAAGCAGTTTCGTGGGAATCAGGAAGGCTGATTCCCTGCTCTGAGGCCCGCAGCACGTCCTCACCACTGTTTCCCTGCATGTCTGCTCCGTCCGGGCACTTGGCATTGGTACCAGAGTTGACTGAGAGCAAATGAGCGGGCACATCCACAGCACAAATAAGGGGCCTGGTACCTGCTAAGCTCCCGTAGGTATCAGCAGTTGTTATTGTCCTTAGCATTATTGTGATTTCTTTATCCCCTGCTTAAAACTTTCTGAATTCCTTGTGGGTTAACATGTTTCTTTTCTAAAAGAACATTTCCTTGCGAAAAGATGCATGTATATTTGCAAATATAACAGAAGTGAGAAAATTAAGAAATAGAATACATAATTTAAAAAACATGAGTTTTATGCTGGATGGTAGCAATTTTTATAAGGATCTAAAATTAGTTTGTTCAAATATCTGATAAGCCATTTCAATTAGGCATCTGTTTTGCATTTTAAGAACTTTTAAGTTATATTTCCTCATTAGGCTTTTATAGGTTCAGAAGGAAATTGTTTAGAGCACTGTTGTCAGTGTTTTCTTGGAAGCACATCTGTGTCCCTGCCTTCTGGGATATTTGAGCGCCACTTAGAAGTGTAGTTTTAGAAACTTTAACCTTGGAAATATGTTTTTAGAGGGATTATTGCCAAATATATACATAAATATATTAGAAAATCTGACAGAGAAACTTTTGGATTTCTACTAGAAATGAAGTAATATATTCTAGTTTTTTCCTTATTAGAATGTGAAATGCCACCTGCAAAGCAATAATTTACAATATATTAATTATGTTAATTAATCGGAGAGGATTCAGAATATTAATTATCTGTAACTAATTAGGTATTAAAATTGAGAAGTATTAAGTGATGAGGTGTAAGACCACACGAGCCATTTAGTTAGCATCCTGAAAGACGCGGAGGAGGTGGGCGAGACTGTGGCCCGCCCTGCCGAGTCTTCTCCCAGTGCTTAACTCTGCCTTGTCTTTTCCATGATTGGCCGGCTCAGAGGAGGACGATGTGGACACGCTCGACGTTTCCCGCGTGCCCACAGAGGTGCTGCGAAATGTTGAGGCTGACACCTACTGGTGCATGAGCAGGCTGCTGGACGGCATCCAGGTGAGCTGCCTGGGGGCCTTTGGGGAAAGGATGCTGGGCCCCCCACTGCAGGCCCGGCCCAGCCTCAGCCCACTGCAGTAAGCTGGGGGCTCGGCGTCTGCCGATGAGACAGGAGATTCTTCCCATGGGCCCCTTGTCTGGGAGTGTCCTGCTGTCACACTGAGGGTTGCAGTGGGAAGGTGGCTGCAAAGTCTGACCCTGTGGCTTCTGATTGTCCCTCACCTGCTGCCTGGAGACTCCAGCGTCTGCACCCAGGGGTGGCTGCTTGTGAGTGCAAGCTATTTGGAGGAACCTGCCCCTTAGAGGATCAGGGTGTGGCCAGAGCAGCCTTGGCCCTCCCAGCCGTGGTGCCCGGGCCCTCAGCACTTGGGAGGCTCCAGCCGAGCCTGATGGGAACCCAGAGTGGGTGCGGTCCTGGAGTGGGTGCGGCCCTGTGCATCGAGGCCAGCGTGCTGCCGGTGTCAGCGGCTGGGAGTTTCACAGGGAGGCGCAGTCTGGGGTTCCTTTCTGCTTTCCTGTCTTCTTCCTTCCTTTCTCCCCTCTCCTCTCTTTTTGTGTTTTTGGGTACTAGGGATTAAACTCAGGGCCTTGCACTTACCAGGCAGGTGTGGCGCCACTGAGCTTTATCCCTAGCTCAAGGGCTGCTTCCTTGAAAAGTTGTGGGAGGGGGCTGGGGAGTTAGCTCAGTGGTCCCTGCGCCTGTCTTGCAAGCTCAAGGACCCGGGTTCGATCCCCTGGTAACCACATAACAATACTGGGCGTGGAGACCCACACCCAGCAGCAACCAGTACCACATACCACAGTGCCGGGCGTGGTGGCTCACGCCTGTCATCCCAGCACTTGAGAGGCAGAGGCAGGAGGATTGCTGTGATGTGAGTTTGAGGCTGAGCTTCAGGGCCAGCCTGAACTACAAAGCAAGACCCTGTCTCAAAAAAAAAAACTTAAAAAAAAGAAAAAAAAGAAAAGTTGTGGGAGGAAGGCTTGTACTTATTCCCTGGGGCCTGTTAGGTAATTTAGGAACAAGGAGCAGCTCTGAGGTGAGTGAGCGCCCCCCCCCCCCACTGGAGGTGGAACAACAGGTCGGAGGTCAGGCCCTCTGCTGGGCCCTGTGCTCTGTGCCCGGAAGGGAGCAGGAGGGGATCTGAGGGTGCCCTGGAACCCCCAAGGACAGGGCAGACATTTCAGTACAGCCTGGGCCACATGCGTGGGGCTCAGGGGACGCTGTGCAGGGCACTGGCTGCCCACACAGGAAGGAAGCCCGCAGCAGGCTTTGGTGGATGCCAGTTTTCTGAAGTTCCCTCTGGGAGCTCCATGTGGGGACCCCTCCTCCCGGCCTTGTAGGTGCCCCCAGTCTGCGCGTTGAGGGTGGGGACGGTGCTGGTCCCTGTCCGGCCTGTGGCTCCTGGCTGAAGAGGTCTCACTTTAGCTTCTGGATCTGCAAGGGACAGATCAAGGCTTTTGTAAAATGTAGTTTAAAAATTCAGACTCTGAGGTTTAATTTGAATAAATTAGCCACAGTCTTTGTATTGAGGAGAGCTGGGTTTGCATTGCTTTTGATAAGTTAGGTGAGGACAAAGAGAAATTGGAATCTCTCTGTGTTGCTGAAGAGCAGAAACCCCATCTCTGCTGCTGATCCAGACGCCCTCGCGACTTATTTTGTTCCTGGTGAAGAAAAATGTGCCTACTGGAGATATGTTTTGGCTCACTCTCAATTCATCACTTCCTTCCTTTTGTTAATGTTTTCATATTTTTTATTCTTTCCTCCAGAACATAATCCCCCACCCCTTGCCGGAAGAGGGATTGAATCGTAATGTAAAACTTTATAAATTTCCAGTGTCACTGCTCTGATCATGAGCGATGGAACTTGTGCCATGTAAATCCAGGATTATCTGGCTTCTGTTTGTAAATAAGATCAGCTGTACAACCAGATCGATGCTGGCTTTTCATTTTTCACCTGAGCCTGTGTCTGACGACCTGGTTTATTGACAGGGCTGATGGCGGAAGCACGGGGCTCTTCTGGTGCTGTGTTTACAGCTCGGCACAGCCCCGCGTGGCCGTCTGTCTTCCTGTCACGTGCATGGGACGGTGGAAGCTGCTGCTGAAGACATCGGTCCCCCCACCTGGCCGCGTAGGAGCTTGGCTGTCATTCCTGTGGCCGAGGCCACTCCAGGTGGCCCAGCGAGCCCCTGCCGGGACTGTGCTGGTGCTCACAAAGGGTGCCATCATTTGCTTAGATACAAGCTGGCTGGAAAGCCGGTCTCACAGGGGCAGAGAGTCAGCTGCTGTCCTGGATTCCTGGCTTCTGCTGCGCTGCTGTCGGTTTCCTATGTCTGGTCTCCCCATCTCACGTTCATATCCTAAGTGGTCTTCCTAAGCCCTCATTTCATCCTAGCGTTGCCTCGATGCCCTTCTCCATTTTAAGTGCAGGCCCTCTGCCTGGCCTTTGTCGGTGTCCCCGCATTTCACAGAGTCTGCTGTGCTCCCCAAAGGGTGCTGAGGGCGCGCACCTTTGCCAGAGACAAAGTGCAGAGTCGCTGCACCCAAACGACAAGTCCCTGGCTCTTCTTCACAGCGACTGAGGCCTGCGGGAAGACCCTGCACCCATGGGTGTCGGGGTAGCAGTGGGCTAGTGAGGTTGAAGATGCGGAGCTGCTGTGTCTACTGTGGGTGCTGTGCCCTATGACAGTAACAGCTGGGGGCTGAGATGGAGCCGCCTGCCCGAGATCCCAGCTCACTGCGCTGATCCTCAGCCTGCTTTGTGGCCCCTCCAGGCCGCAGCCTGGATAGTGTGTGCTGCCACATAGGGATGTTCTAGACACACAGAGCGCCGTGTCTTTTTTCTTATCCTCTGATACCTGGATAATGGTAGCTGAGTTTTCCATAGGGTTTTATAAATTCCCGGTTAATTCCATCGATCTGGCCTGAGTGTCAGGAACCCTCGGAGGACTGGGCCCTGTGTGACCCGCCTACCCTGAGCCCCGGGGAGCCCAGAGCTAGGTGCGCAGGGCAGGGAGCGAGGACGGCTGATGGCGACGAGCGCCGGCCCGACATGCACAAAAGACACAGGAGATGGATTGTGGGCTCCTTGCGATGAGGGGCCCTCTGGTCAGGAGATGCACTTAGGGCTGGAGGGTGTGCAGATCTGGACCGCCTGGGAAGCCAGAGCAGGACGGGTTTGAGCCAGGAGAGCTACAGAGAGCACAGGAAAGAAGCGCCCAGGAGGGGACTAGCGGGCAGAGGTGCCAGGCCCGTGGCGGGGGCGGGGAGCACAGTGAGTGGGCAGACAGGGTTAAAGGCAGAGCGCCGAAAAGTGAGAGTAAGATGGGAGATTTAGCAAGAACCGAACAACTGCCCACCAGTTGTACTGTTACTGGAAAATCGAGGCAGTATAGCGTGCAGCTGTGAGAAGACTGCTGAGTGGGCAGCACTGCGGAACCGAGAATAAGACAGGAGAGGCGTGAGGAGGCAGTGAGAGAAAAGGTTCAGAAAGCGGAAAGAGGCGGGAGGAAAGCGGGGTTTGTAAGGACAGCCAGGAATTTTAGACATCGTTACTTACATTCGGTGAACAAGTCTGGGGAGGAAGAGACAGAACAAAAATACGGGGAGACCCGAAAGTGAGGGCACCACATTGGAAGGAGGGAGTCTCAGAGGTAAGGGCAGGCTGGCGACGCACAGAAGAAGAGAGAGGAGTGGGTGGAAGCGCGTGGCGGCGGCAGCACCCGCAGACGCCTGAGAGAGTGGGACGCCGGGAGCGAAGGGACCACGGGCAGATTGGGCTTAATACTGTCCACCGGCCGCGGCTTCCCAGGCACCCTCCCAGAACCGGGAGAGGGGCTAAGGCAGCGGGGAGCTGGGAGTGGGAACTACGGCAGCGTTAAGCAGCGGGAGGGAGGTGCGTGCTTAGCCACGGTCCTCCCGGAAGGGCCTTGGAGCACATAAGTACTGGAGAAAGGAAGAGCAGAAAGGTGGGAGAGCAGAAAGGCAGACTGAAGCCGGTGAGCTGGGGCGTGGTCAGAGCCAGGCCCTTCGCCTTCCCAGCAGCCCACGAGGTGCCTCCCGTTCTGCGAGAGCTTGGTGGGTGGGGCTGGCCCGCAGTCTGGCTCCTGCTTGCTGGCCTGCCCCTCGGTGATGAGCAGGTCCAGCAGACGAACCTGCGCAAGTGGGAGCTCTTCCAGCTCCGGTAATAGTTGGGCCGGTGGGTCTGTCTTCGAGCCCAGGTTTGGCCTGCAGAGCCCACTCACTCCCAGCACTTTCCGTGATGGTGGTTCCCAACATGCTGTGCGGACCTTGGCCTGAGTCAGGGCCAGCAACTAGGGGAGCATCTCTGCCGTGCCAGGCCCTATTCTGTGGACTGACCTGGATTGCACAGGGACCGAGGTGTAGCTGGGTCGCTACAGCCAGTGCTGTGAGTGTGTCTGTCCCTCATTTGTGATGGACGGTTCCTGTGTGCCTCAGAAATATTCTTTCCCGCTTTGGTGCTGGGAGGAATGGAGCAGAACCTTCATTCCCAGGTCTGGGTCTTCCAAGAGAGACTTCACAGAGCGGTGCTGGGAAGCCGCTGGCGGCCCACGTGAGCAAGGATGTGCAGTCACTGGCACCGCCTGTCCAGCCTGGAAGTGGGACCTGGGCCATGAAGGGGAGACTCTAGGGTCCCAACGAGCCAAACTTGATGGTGGTAGAAAGGCAGGCGGGTTAGATGCTAGAAGACATGCCAAGCAGCCGTGCGGCACAGTGCTGTGATGGGGTGCAGGTGGCTTCAGTGGGGGCATGCTGCCTCCTTTCTCTCCTTCTGGAAAGATCTCGATGCTTTTGGGGAGCTGTTATAAGTGGGGGATGCCACTGGCAGAGTGAGACTACCACGTGTCCCTAGCAGTGCATGCGTTGTCCTGCTTGGGAAGAGCCTTGGTAGCACACAGGAAGGACACTGTGTAGACAGACGCTGGGCCAATAGCCAGCATGCCAGGTCTGGAATTTCCCCACCTGTTCAACCCGTTAGTGATTCCACTTGGTTGGTTTTGTTTTGAGAGGTGAGTAGAGTTGTGAGAAAAAGACTTTATTTTGTGACAAAGCCAGCCCCCTGCTCTGACACAGTACACCATGCATGGTTCCTGGTGTCTGTGGGCAGGAGGGACCCAAGCTGGCTGGGGTACATGGGAGTCTGTGGAGTACAGGAGTCCTGACCTTGAATGTCCTCTGCTGTACTCGAAGCTTCATCGGGGACAGTGCAGTGTCCCCTGCACTGGGGACAGGATGTCGGATTCCCTTCCCAGAACAGCCACCTTGGATCTCAGGTAGATCTCCGTTGGAGATGTGATTGGTCTCCTTGTCCTTCCTCTTGTTCTTAGTTGGTCTCCTGCCCACACCCCTGCGTGCCACTCTGTGTGACTGTTCTCCAGCTGTGTGAACTCAGGGTGCCAAGCTGACTGCATGTGTGTTTTGGGGGCTCTGGCTTCCTGGTACCATGTGAGGGCCAGGCTAGGCTCCGCACCAGCTGGCAGAGCGCATTGACACTCAGTGCACAAAGGAGGGGTCTACTGTCTCTCTCCAAGTGCACCAGGAGGGTCCCGAGTGAGATTCAGTGTTTGAAAACAACTTGGCCGTTGCGTCTTCAGTGGCTTCATGGGTTGTGTCTTTCTAATGTTGCCTGGTATTAGCGACTGCCTGTTGGGTGTGATTTGTGATAAATGTTATAGAAATACGTCTGAGCCAGTCCTGTTGAACATTTCTTTAAAGAAATTTCCACTGAAAGGGAACACTGGTGCCAGGCTGCCACCTCACAGGTGGGGTGCCTGTGGGGTCTAGGGCTGGGGAGTGTTTGGAAGTTCCTGGCTGGTGAGGCTGGGCTGGGCTTTCAGGGGATTATTCTTGCACTCTTGCCAGTCTTTTCATTTCACTAACAACACTCACGCCAAGGTTGTCGGGTAGCCATTACTTTCTGAATTACGGCTTCCATATTTGCCTACCCTGAAGTCATACTATTACTCTTAAATTCATTACTTAGCAGGACAGCTTCTTTGAGTAGAAAAGAACTGTTGCCTTTTATAATTAGTGATTTACATTTCTTTTCCTTGGGGAAGAATTCTTCCATCTCAGAACTGGTGGGGCCCTGCAGCAGGAGGAGTGGCGGGGCCAGCCCTGGTAACTTGGCACTTGTTGGTAAGAAGGAATGGGAACTAGCAGGCTCAGGACAGGGGCGGGCAGCTTTGTCCTGGGATGTACAGTTGGCGCTGGGGTGAGTTAAGTGACAGCAATACCAGAAAGACACCACGAGCTGGACAAGGAAACCAAGACCTATCTGGAGAGACGTTCAGGTTGTACTTTGTGCTCTAGCAAGGTGAGCAGCGGAAGATGGGTTCAGAAGGGTGGGAGCTCTGCAGTGAGTGTGGGCAGCTGGAACCTGGGTGATGAGGAGGGTGGCCCGGCCCCTCGGGAGCGGGGCAGCTCGAGTATCTGGACCAGATGCTGTTGTCTGTCAGCTGGTCCAAGGCAGAACAAAGAAGGGGTGGCTGTTGCTTAGGAAAGAGGCCGGGAGCCCCTCACCAGGCCATTGTGAGTTGGCATTTGTGAGTATGGAGGACACAGTGTCAACCCAGGACCTGGGGCGAGGGCTTAAGTTGGCGAATCCACATCTGCCTCAGTACCAGCCAGGTCACGCTCGGTGTGACCAAGAAACAGAGGGCTGTGATTTTAGAGCCTAGGTCGATAAAATCAAGCATTCATCAACATTTCGAAAGGTTTATTAAACAGACAAGAATGTGTTAGTTACTGGGCTGCAAGAGAAGATTCATTAAGAATGAGTCATTGAGCAGCAAGCAATTTAAAAGTGAAAATTTAAAAAAATTAATTTAAAATAGCATTGAAAAACATAAAAATCCATGTTGTTGCCTGAATGAATATTTTATTCCTTTTAATTACCGAGTTCTCCATTGTCTGCCACAGCATTTGTTCATCTGTCCGCAGTCAGTGGGAGACGGGATGTCTCCAGAGTTGGAGAGGAAGAGTGGGCGCTTCGTGATGTTTCTGGGCGCGTCGCTTGCTCACGCACTCCATTTCTTTTGGGCAGACTGGGAACGGAACGACATTTGGCTTGCGTAGGAGCCAGGCCTTTTTACCAAGGGGTGCCCCATCTCGCTCACCTCTCCACCTTAGTGTCTTTGTTAGCCCTTCCACATCAGAATGCAGCTTCACCAACAGTGCGTTGTCTGCGCGTTCTTAGTTTATGCTGTGTAATGGTCCTTTGTCAAGATTTATGTTTAAAGGATATTTTGTCTCAGTCTGACTTGTCAGTTCATTTTCTTGATGGTGTCTTCCATCAAACGGAACACTAGTTTTAATAAAAGCTGGTTGTTTCCTTTTGTGGTAATTGTTTTCTGTATCCTTGTTAAAAGTCCTCTGCTTGCTTGCACAATGCCAAGATATTCTGCTATACTTTTATTCTAGAAGGTCTGTAGTTTCACTTTAGGTGTAGACTCCCTAGCTTGACTTCATTCTTATGTGTACGGTGAGGAAGGGAGTGGGGTTTATTTTTATTTTGTGTTTGTGGATAGGCTGGTGAACACAGCACCATTTGTTGAAAACAGTTTTGTTTTACTTTCCTAATAAACTGCTTTGCACCTCTGCTGTAACTTTAATGCCTATATAAGTATGCTTCTATTTCTGCATTCTGTTTTGTCTTGTTGGTCTACCACTGAATTTATGTGCCTGTTAATTCTGTCTTAATTACTATAGTGTTTTTTGGAGTACAGTAAGGTAAATTTTCCACCTTTGTCCTTTTCAAAAATTGAAATGTTTTGGTCCTTGGGATTTTCATATAGAATTTATTATTAGATTGGCCTTTCCTACCATAAAGAAAGAAAGAAAAAAAAAAAAAAAACCGGGATCTTCATTGGACTACCATTGGATCTATTATCAGTTTTCCTAAAATCGACAATATTAACAGTGTTAAGTCTTGTATTCATCTGCATGGTGTACTTCTTTATTTGTTTATTTTAAAATTTATCCTCACAAATAGCCTATAGCTTTCAGTGTATGGGTTGTATATTTTGTTAAATTTGTTCCTGATATGTTGGGATTTTAATTCTACTTTACACGGTATAGATTTGTTGTATTTTTCTTTACTGTTGGCATATACAGATGCACCTGGATTTTTTTAAACCAACACAGATTTCCAGCTGCGATTGCTCCATATCACATCACTCCAAAATGTCCTGAGTTAAACAACTGTCTCCTTGCCCTCTTAGATTGTGTAGGTCAGCAGTCCTGTCAGGCAGAACATGACCCGCTTTTCCACGGGCCGCGATGCGTGGAGCCTCAGGTGGGAAGACTTGAGGGCTGTCGCAGTGGAGGCCTGGGCCCGGAGCCCCTGAGCCCGGTGGGGCTCCGCTCTGGTGGCCGACATCGATGGTGAAAGACTTGGGCTTTAGGTGGCGCTGTTGTTCACTCAACGCCTCTTCAATGGCCAGACCAGTCAGATGCCTCACATAGCGGCTCAGGGCTCACAGTAGCTTCTAGCAGACAAGGGGGGAGTTGCATTTTCCATGACACGAGCCTCCGGAGTCACACACTGTGCTCCTGCTGTGGCCGGAAGTTGCCTTTGCTGTGCTCCCTGACTGAAGCAGTCGCAGCCCCCCCAGATTCCCAGGGCGGGAAGTGGACTCCACCTCTCGATGCAAGAGCAGCGTGACCACATCACACATGAGCATGTGGAATAGCAGACGCTGTTGTGGCCATATTTGAAAAGTGTCATATGCCACATGCTGGTTCTTCACTCATTCCCTGGAGCTTCTGGTGGACGTTTTAGGACGATCAGCCTCAGAGGTGTCCCCTGCCAGTGAGTGGGTTTTACTTCTTTCTCTCAGTGCACTGGCTTTTATTTACTTAGCCTGCTCTCCTGCCTTGCCAGGACCACGAGGACAGTGTGGAATTCCGAGGACAGTTATTATTGGGGAGGACGCCGCACTCAGGCTCCCACCATGAACATGGTGCTGAGCACTGGCCTTGTGTAGGTCCCCCTTGTTGGTGCTGCTCATAGTGCAAGGTGAATGGATAGGGGTCTGTATATTTAACAGCACCCTCTTTTTCAGATAAGTTTTTTTTACTTGAAGAATACTTGGTATATTTATAGAAGTAGAAGATAAAGATCGAATTCTTTTTTTTTTTTTTTTAGGTTTTTTGAGACAGGGTCTCGCTTTGTGGTTCAGGCCGGCCCTGAGCTCAGCCTCAAACTCACATCACAATCCTCCTGCCTCTGCCTCCCGAGTGCTGGGATTACAGGCGTGAGCCACCACGCCCGGCACTGTGCTATGTGGTACTGGTTGCTGCTGGGGTGAGTCTCCACGCCCAGTATTGTTATGTGGTTACCGGGGAATTGAACCCGGGCCCTTGCGCCTGCAAGACAGGCGCCGGAACCACTGAGCTAACTCCCCGGCCCTAAAGATCGAATTCTTAAGACTGGGATGAAGAACAGGAAGACAGATCATAGTTTGGTCCATATTTTTAAAAAGTATCACTTTATTTTGGTAAATGCTTTTTAAAATCTAGTGACATACTGATATGATTTTTTTTTCTTATTTTGTTAACATAGTGAAGGACATCAATTAATTCAAACAACCTGCATTCCTGAGATCAACCTACCTTATCCTGAGATAAACTCTACGTGGCCATTTTTGTCAGACGACATAATGACCCTTTTATATATTTCTGATGATGTAGTTTTAATGATTTTTACGTCTTGGTCTTTAGATTCCTTTTGTCCCAAGGCCCTTTCTCGCTTTGGCATTGGAGGGATTGTGGCTTTATAAAATGTGCCTCAAAATTCCAAGTTTGTGTGAGATCAGCCCTGTTTACTGCTCAACTGGGAGAATTCAGTGGCAAAGACATTTCAGCCTGGAATTTTCTGTGTGAGAAAATCTGAATTAAGTTTCCATTCAGCTCAGGGGCATCCAGATTTTCTGTTTCTTCCTTGGTCAGTTGGCAGTTTTTAAAAAAAATATTGACCATGTTAAATAGGTTGTCTATTTATGTAATTCTTTTCATTGTATTTTTTGACTGTCCTTTAAAAACCAGTAGGAGCTTATTACAATGAATTCTTCCATTCCTTAGACTGCTAACAAGATGGGTGGGTCCCGCTTTGATCCCCTCAGAAGTCTCTCTTGGTGAATGTTTTCTGGGCCCTTGAGAAGGAAGCCTATTCTGCTGTGCTGGGGGAAGTTTCTGTCCAGTCTCCTCTACATTTTATTGACTTTTTAGTCTATCTTTTCTATCAGTTACAGAATGAGAACTTCTAAAACATTCAGATGTAATGGTAATTTTGTTTCATCTTTTAGTTTGTCCGGTCTGCATCGCATGATTTGAGTCTTGCTCAGTGGGCGTGCGCACAGGTCGGGTTACCGTGCCGTCTTGGGAGTCTGTGTGCTCCTTATTTATTGACCTGACACACTCCTGTTTGCTTCTGACCGCACCCTGATCTGAGGTCCAGTTCCCCACATGCTGCCCAAACCTTGCCATCTTCGCAGGTTGGCATTTTCTGGGCACTCTTTCCCATTTAATGTTTGCACCTTGTTTTATTTTACTTTTTCTGGTGATACCAGGGATTGAACTTGGGCCCTTGTGCTTCTAAGGTAGGTGAGGTACCACTTGAGCTAAATCCCTGGCCTGTACCTTACTTTAAATGCCTTTCTGGTATGTAGCTTGTTCTTGGCACTTGCTTTCTTATCATTTTAGAGTGTATTTACTTTATTTCTGTTTGTACCGTGTGTCTAGTGTAATTCTTTATGTGCTTTGGATTTAAGTTGCCTTGTTGCTGTTTATTTTTTATCTTTTCTTATTTCCATTTTTTCTAACTTCTTTGTGATGAATTAAGTATCTTTAAAAACTCAGTAGTCTCTGTTTTAGAGCAGTTCCAGGGTACAGAAAAAGTGAGTGAAGGTTAAAGAATTTCCTTCTGCTCCGCCTCCCCTCCTCTGACCGCGTCTCTCCTCCTGTGGATGTCAGACATTCATGGATGCCTTGTTATGATGGATAGGCCAAGGCCGGGACATTATTACTGACTCAGACTCATACTTTAATTAGGGTCAATCTTGGTGTTGTGCGTCCTGTGCATTTTGACAAATGCCTAATGACATGGGTCCCCCATTACAGCGTCACGCAGAATGGTTTCATGGCACTGAACTCCCCTGTGGGCCACCTGTTCCCCCCTCCCTCCACCTAAGTCCTGGCAACCAGCACTTCCTCTATTGTCCCTGTGGCTTTGCCTTTTCCAGAATGTCACATAGGTAAGTCGTACGGCAGGTAGCCTGTGTGACTGGCCTCTAACACTCGGTGCTCATCTTCTCCTTGTCTGACTGGCCGTCTCTCTGGCTGTTTTCACTGTGTGCCCTCCTCCTCTCACTGTGCACCTGTCTTATCCTAGCTCACCTTCACGTGCCGTTTACCACCTGATGCTGTGTGGAAGTTGGCCTGTCCCAGCACAAGTGTCCGGCATCTCTCTCCATCTCTGAAGTCGTTTCCAGTTACAGGTGCTGGCTACTCTATGGCTGGCAGCCATGTAGTTGTCCCCTGTCCCACAACCCACTGGGGACTGGGTGGTGGGTTCAGACTCCACGTGGGTGCTGCCATAGATTCTTCTGGATACATCTACACGTGTAATTTACTCAGAGCCCTGGAGAGGAGCCTTTCCAATCTGCATTTCACAGAAGACAAAACAAGAGGTCAAAGAAAGTGAGCTAGCCGGTGGGAAGCGAGGAGTTAAACGTGGCTCTGTGTACTTTTACGACACCTCTCTGCTCCAGTGCCACCTCCGAGAGGCGTGCCACAGGGCCCTGTCCTTGGCCTTGTCCTTCCCTCCTCTTCTCAGAGACCGTAATGAAGACATCGAGGGTATCGCTGTAACCAGTGCCTCTCAGCTCGGAGGGACAGCTAATGTGATAGATGACATAATCAAGATTCAAAATGAGTTCAGCTGCCTGGAATGCCAGCCGAGAATCGTCAAATGAGCACAGCGATAGAAGTAAATGTAAAATCCTGCGCTCGAGTTCAGAAAACCAAGCAGTACAGGTCAGAAGGAAGCGGCTTGGACAGTTTGGGTTGGCTGCATCTTCATGGGACATGCATGTCATTATTTTACCTAGATTGCGGCAGTTATCTCCTAACTGATGTCCTTCATCCCCTTTGGTCTCATCCTGTGATCTCTCCCCTGAGCAGCTGGGAGCATCTTTGCAAATGCAGATGTTGTCACCATGGTGGCCCCCCAACCCACTCCCTTCTTCCTGGGCAGCTGTCAGGGGTCTCATCCCAGGTCACGGCCTGACCTCATTTTGCCTGAGCCCCTGCCCACCCTCCTTCCTGGACTATGTGCTACCCCAAGGCTGCAGGCCCTGCTGCACCGTGCACCCTATTCCTCACTCAGCTCCAGGCGATCTGTGCCCAGGACACAGCGCCCGACCTGCCTTGTGTGTTAACGGCCATGAACACTTGCTCAGCTGCCCAGCCGTCTCTCTGTGAATGGGGCACTGTTTTGTGTTTCCCTCTGTCCGAAGACCCTGAGCTCCACCCGGCTCTGGTGACTCCACCGGCACTCAGAGCTGCATGCACAGTTGTGATTCAGTGCTCACCAGGACACAATGCAGAAGCGACTGCGGAGGCTATGCGGATGGATTCAGAGGAGCTCAAGGGCAGCCTCTTATCTTGCCCCAGTGATTCCTCTGGTGGTGAGCAGGGACGGCGCCTAAGAAGCCAGAGAGAGACTCAGAGCCCAAGTGTCACAGGGCACAGGTTCCACAGGCACCCCTACCTGGGATGGCCCCAGATTGCAGCCACACTGCTGTTGGGCACCCTGATCCATGCTCAGTCAGGAGTAGGGAGCGGGCCAGCCAGGGCCTGACCGTGCCCATAGGCCTCCGAGCGTCGCAGTCAAGCTGCTGTTGTAACTTTGCAGCACAACCACAATGCTCAGGATTAATTCTTTGGCACACAGGAGGTCTTCGGTATGTGTTGAAGGAACAGAGCAATGCTTGGACGTGGCTCTGCCTTATGTGGGGTTGGGGCATTGGTTACACAAATTAGACTGCTGTATCGGAAGGTGGAAATTGTGTTCAGCATGTTGGTAGCCTTCACAGCTCCCTGTCGGTGCACAGTCAGAACCTGCGGAGGGTGCTGGGCTGCTCTGTCTTGTAAGAACCGAAGCCACAGTCAGAGTCCACAGAGGGTGCCGGGCTGCTCTGCCTTGTAAGAACCAAAGCCAATGGAAGCCTCACACTGTTGTTCCCAAGAAGGATTTTCTGAGTTGTGTCAGAGGCAGGTCTGGGCCTGGGTGACAAGGCAGATTCGGTTTCTGTGCAGGGAAGAAAGCTTCCTGCTGGAGTTCGGCTGGTGGAGGGGTGCGGCTGCTGGAGGAGGGTGCCGTGGGTCTAGCAGGCCGTGCGGCGGGCCATTCCCGGTGAGCTCCTGAGGGTGTTTGCTTTTGCTCTTTCCAACATGCTCTCTTAGGAAGCTTCGTTCTTCTCAGGTGGTGCAGGTGGGACAGGTACCTCTCTGCCTCCTGCTGTGCCCACCTGCCTATACACAGTGGCTCCTCCAGGGCTGCTGGATTCCTCAGACTTCTTCCTTTCTTCCCTGCACCTGAGAATTTGGTAAATGACATCCTTTTTAATGACCCCAAATAAAGATCTCCATTTGAGCAGATATGTGTGCTTACTTTTTATGAAGGGAGTAATGTTGATATTTTATGGCAAGTATTTCTGTGAGTGCACCGCATTCTTGCTCTGTGCCTGTTTTGCTGCCCGTGGGTACAGCGGGGTGTGGGCTTGTGGGGAGGGGTCGTGCCTGGAAGTCATGGGGAGTCCTGTGGGTGACAGCGCTCCCTTCTCAGCTTTCTCCACATGTCCGCTCCCAAGAGTGCCCTCCGAGGTGTGCCAGCTGTGCATCCGGCCACATGTGGAGTCCTCATGGGCACAGGCACGGTGCTCCCCTGTGGCCTCTGCTGTAGCAGGCTTATCCTCGTGCTCCTGGGTTGGTATGGTCTGAAGGCTGGTCCTCCTGTCCCACCCTGCAGCCAGGAGCCCACCACCTTGGCAAGTCGTGTCAAAACATGGGTATTTTATCCCCCTGTCTTTTTCAACAGACTTTTGGGTGTTGCTCTTTTCTCGTTGTTTGGATGTCTGAGAACCCATCTTCCCTCCCTGGCGTTGGAGCAAATTGAGAAATAAAACAAAATAGTGGCAGATGGAGGCCAAAGAATAACTTTTATTTCTGCTAAATGAGAGGCTTGAAATCTTATCATGGTTTTGGAGCCAAATAAACTGGTCGACTGAATCCCAGGATTGTCTAGGCTCCTCCCCCACCCCAGGCAGTGCTGCACCTGGGAGGCCACCCTCCTGTGCAGCAGAGCCTTCCGGCAGGGCTGACTCCAAGAGGTGCAGGAGGTGGGGGAGGTGGGCCCACTGCCTGCTGCTCCTGGGTTTAGGAGTCGCGGTGGCTCTGGGGAGACAGTATAGGTTCTGACTGAGCTCTCTACTTGAAAGAAGGCCCAGGTCTGGGGAGGGGTCTCAGCCCTCCACCCCTAACCTCTTTGACCTGGGTTTGCACAGCCACCAGGTCTCTGTCAGGCGAGGACTTGCTCGGGGTGTCAGCCCAGCCCCCGACGCCCCTGCTCCTGTAGGTGTTGTCCCGGGACCCCTGGGAAGTATGGGCTGTTGGGATGTGCTGCAGCACAGAGCATTAATTGACTAATGTGCAAGATCTTCCTCTACCTGAGGCTGCAAACCCCTCTCTGGTTTATTTCTCATCCTTAATTCTGTCCAGCTGTACTGCACAACCTGGCCTCTCAGAAATCCCTCCGTCAGGCTGAGCGGCCGTCTGTAAATGCGCAGCAGTGCAGGATGCCCCAGGTTTGAATGTAAACCTCCTGCTGTCACCAGTTGCCCTGGAGAAATGAAACCTTACAGGCCAACCTTTCCAAATTCAGGTCCAAACATGGTGACATTCAAAGGAGCTGAAGTCTGGAATCACAATTTCTTACGCCTACTGGAGTCCAGAACCATCCCAGCTCACGCTTTTCCCTTGATGCCACTGCTGCTGTCTCGGCCCAGGCCTCACCGGGACAAGCCCAGCCCCTTCAGGGCCCGGACATGCGGCATGTGAGATGCCCTCACTCCTAAGAGTGCCACTTTTAGAAGGATCCAAAGCTTATCAGAGCACTCAGCAAGCCTAGAGAACAGCAGAGCCAGGCCCCGGGCGGTCCTCCTGTGAGATCTCGTGCCCAGGGGCCCTCCTTCTTGTCCCCACACTAACGGAGGGCCCAGCGGCAGCCTGAGTGAGGTTGGCAGACACAGCCCTGCTGGGCTGTTCTCTTGCAGAGCTGTCAGTTTGGAACCCAGAGCCTGTCATGTGAAATCCACCTGGGAGAGCGCTCCGCGGGAGGGTGGGCCGCCTCTGCTCATTTCCTGTATCTGGGGAAAGACATTCACAGGGCCTTGCAGGCACTTTTAGCTTTGTGCCGCAGTGGCTGCTCCTGCTTTAGGAAGTGCATGCGCATGGTGTGTGCACCTGCTGGTGTGTCCGTGTGTGTCTGTGTGTGCGAGAGAGTAAATCAGAGTGCTGTCAGGTGCATGTGTTGTACTTACTTTCCACACTTGACTCGGGCCTTTGAAAGTGCTGCTTGCTCTCAGCTCCCTGAGGGCTTCCGGGGGGGGGGTACCCTCCCCAGAGGGGTCTCCCTCTGCAGTCAGGAGCCAGGGAGCTGGAGCCCTCACCAGGGCTGATCCCTCTGGACTGGCACCATCATTCTCTTTGCGCTAAAGCCCAGGAGGATCCCAAGAACATGGGATGTCTGTGTGGTGGGCAGTGCCACAACCCCTCCAGGACGCGGCCTTGCCCTCAGCCATGCAGAGCCAGCAGCCTCCTGGTGCTCAGGGTGTGCAGGTGGCAGAGCTGTCCTGTTTCCAGGGCCATAAATGCTGTGCGATATAATGGAGTACTCGCCCACTGCGCCAGGTGCCCGTGCCCAGCACCTGCACCCCAAGGCCACATTACCTGTAGCCTTACTGAGGCCAGGGCCTGGCTCCTGCTGGTCGAGGCTTGTGTGGCCTCCAGTGTCACTGGCTCAGAACAAAGCTGCTGTGCTGCTGATCTGGCCAGAGGCTCTATGTTCACTAGGGGCTGCCGAGCCTCAGCCTGGACTTTGCCGGAAATGTAGGTGCAGCTCTGTCACTTTGTGGCCCCTGGTCCTCTTCTTCTTATTCTTAGGGGTTGTAGAAGCACCAATAAAGTACATACTCTAAACCTTCTATATTAGTTTTTATTGCCGCCATAAGAAATTACCGTAGACCTGGTGGTTAAAAGAATGTAGATTTATTGTCTCAGTTCTGGAGGTCAGGAATCTGGTGCGGGTCTCGGGGTTGAAATCAAGGTGTCTGCAGGTTCCTCCTGGAGGGTCCGAGAAGCGTGAGCCTCTGCCTCTGCAGCTCTAGAGGTGGCTGCGCTCCTGGCCAGGGCCCCTCGCAGGCAGTGGTGGCGGTTGAGTCCTTGCCACCGACTCTCCTGTCTCCTGTGCGTGGAAGGGCCCGGGATTGCGGCGCACCCCGGGTAATCAGTGCAAGGCCCTTGCACCTCTGGTCTGTCCTCAGCCTTTGTCTCCTCGGCGTGCCCCAATGAATGGGCTCCAGGCTCTGACCCAGGCATCTTTGGTGCGGCTGTCACTGCCTTCCCCGCTACAGCTGCTGCCCCATTCTGCTGCTGTGGATGTGAGCCCCGAGTTCCTCCCAGGCTGGAGCTGTATCCCTACATCCCCACTGTGGGGTGAGGTCTCTTGAATCCTTCTCCATGCAGCACTGCTCACAAGATTCCCTTGAAGCTTCGGGGCTGACCTACAAGGCACGGCTGTTATTCTTGTTGCCCAGAGAGGTCTTCTCATTTGCCAAGCCCACACAGTGTCATTCACATCAGCAGCATCTGCTCTAGGCCCTCTGCACCAGCCCGAGCATGGCACATGGGCAGCGGTGTCGTCGGCCCTGTGCGCTGACACTCAGATTGTCGCATGGTGCTGGCTCCCCTGGCAGGGCCGAGTGGTTTGCACCCATGTGCCCCCATGAAGCTGTCATTTCAGCAGACAGTTCTGCTCAATGAACTGGACATGTGGCGCCTGTTGTTCAATTTAAATGTAAATATCATACATTTACATATAGAAATGCACCGTGTAGGGCTCCCCTCAGCGTGTGCATGTGTCAGCTGTCGTGAGAGCCGTGGACTTGCTGCTGGAGCAGCACTGGGGAGGTGTCGTGCAGAGCCCAGGGCTTCCCTCCCTCCAGTCTCCAAATACAGTCTCCTGGTTTGCAGATTCATGCAGCTGTGAAACTTCCCGTGTGAAGCTGTTTCAGCCACCATTTCCTCTTAGGAAAACGCGCTCTACTCTGTATGCATGTGATACACGTTGTTGTTTTTTCCCCAGGACAACTACACCTTTGCACAACCTGGGATTCAGATGAAAGTGAAGATGTTGGAGGAACTGGTGGGCCGGATTGATGGTAAGCGGCTCTGGGGCCTGGGGAGGCTGTTCCCGTGGGCTGGTAGCACCTGGGCCCGCTCAGCCCCGTGCACCTCCGGGGCAGCCTGGAACGCGCTTGCTCCCCAGCGCTGCCCCTCTGCGTCCTTAGTGGGATGCAGCAGAGGCTGGTGGGAGAGTATGGAGCACGCTCCGAGCAGGCTGCCCTCCTCACTCCTTGTTAAGTGCGGGGACTGCCATCACCTGGTGACAGAGCAGTTGTTTATGGCTGTCCTTTGGCACTGTCTTCACTGTGCGCATCATTTTGCCATCAAGGAGGTTAGAATAATTTCTCTGTGGAATCCAATTAATTACCGAGCTTGGAAATAACATCTTTAATATTATAGAAAAATTATAGTGTGTGCTTGGGCAATTTTAGATTATGCTTTCATATTTAAGTGGGGGCTTTGAAATACTTTTTACCTTCGTCCTTAAAATAATTCCCCCTGTGATGTGCTGACTGTCATATTGCAATAGTGGACTTTAATTAAATGAGAGTTGAGAGATAATGCTTGCCCATTCCCGTCAGAGTCTCTTGATAGTTTGTTAAACTAATGAACAGAGTATTAACAAAGTGATGCCAAGCAGAACCGGGCGTCTATTTGTGACACCTGCCGGTCAGCGGCAAGCTGCCTCGGAGAGACTCAGCGCTGAGTCCCAGGTGAGCCAGCACATCCATTCACTGCCTGTGCGGAGACCAAGTTAGTTCTTTGTTGAAAACTTAGACCCAGCGCCCTGCCTGCTGAGGACGAGCCGCTTCCCGGCCTGCCTTGGCCCTGCCTGGCCTTGTGAGGCTGCCTGAATGGGCACCGGGAAGGCACTTGGTGTGGGGAGCACGGAAGGGCGCTATCAGATGGAGCCGTACGCATTAGAAACTCCGTTCTTTTACTTGATTGAATCTGATTTTCAGCTCCGTGTCTAATGGTTCTTACCTAATTTCTATATTACGAAGTCTTGCACAGTTTTTCCGGTGATACTTTATTGGATTTGGCATTATGTTTAGCTACTTCTCCATCTCTCTACTCAAAATACTGATTTCTTTTTTTTGGCCTCTGTTAGTGCATTTACCCCGAGATCTAGCTTGGCTGTAGTTGGATTCTTTCCCTGCCAGCAATTTCACAAGTGTTCCCTGGTCTCATTTAGCTCTTTGAAATACGATTTGCAATAGACGTGAATTACTCGTTCTTCACAGGCTCTTCTTTCCCTCTTGTGCCCCCTAGAAGGTGTATTTTATGTTTTCCTGGAGGTCAGAAAGATGTGGCTAGTGCTCGTTTGCTCCGTTGCTGCTGCTGGGAAAGAGCTCCGATCGATTTTCTCTGGTGCTCAGGGTTGGAAGAAGCGCAGCACAGATTTGCGGGGCGATTGTTTAAAGGAGTGGCAACAAGCGCCAGAGGAACCCCGTGTGAGCCTTGCTCTTCAGCGAAACATCTTTTTATTTCCCGCGCTGCTTCTGTAGGACATTTTCATCCTGCGCCCTTTTGCTTCAGGGATCGGCTCTTCACAGCAGAGGTGCTCCTCCCGGAAGCAGGCTAACTGGTGCAGCCCCTCCGTTCCTGTTGCTCCCTGACTGCTTAGAGGATTTCCCTGAGGGCTTCACTGTGAGGATGCCGGTCTTCCAAGCAGGAAGTGTACTGGTCTGCAGAGCTTGGCCTTGGCTGGGGTCTGTCCTCCCCGTACACTGCTGGGAGCTGCACCACCTGCAACTCATCACCACCTCTGGGAGAAAGAATTTGTCAGTTTGGAGCTTTTTCAGGGACTGTAAAGATTTTATTAAGGCAAGGTGTATTAGGAAGAAGAAATTGCTTTTGAAAAAAACCCCACTGCCTCGTTTCTCCATTTCCAGGGAAGGTCAGCATTTATTTCTGAAATGTTTCACTCAGGAGCAGGGGACACCTTGAGGGACTCACTGATGGAGAAAGGTGAGGATCTGTGGCTGTCCAGTCGAGACGGTTAGGGAGGAGCTCCACTGCTCTGCAAAACTGAGCTGAAGAAGTCTGGCGTGGCAGTGGTGCTGCTGCGGGCGCAGGTCGGAAGGGAATGAATGGCAAGGCCATGGAGCACGGGCGACTGGAGGGCCTGAGAGGGAAGAGGGAGGCGTATGGCCTCGCTGTCCGCGGTCAGCAGTGGCTGGAGGGCGTGCGGGCAGCGCGTGGAGCAGTTCCGCATCCCGAGCAGCACCTCTGGCGCTCTGCAGTTCAGTGTGGATGAGGGGTGGACACGCAGGTGTGGTGTGTGCGGGAACATGGGAAGCAGTGTGGGTGGCAGCCCTCGGGACGGCGTGGTGGGAGCAGTGACTCACTGCACAGAGGGGTCTGTTCGCTTGAGGTGATCGGGAGTCTTGAGGCAGGAGCTGTGGAACTTCCCACAGAATGAGGGGTGGCCACTTACCTTGGAGTTAGAGGAAGAGGTGATGGTAGGAGGGAAGCCTCCTTTCAGGACTGGCAGGCCGGATAATTCCCCCACTGGAGACAACTACGTGGTTTAAAAATCTTATAAGCCAGCAAACAAACAAAACAAAAAAAGACTAAAAGAAATTTCTTAAAAGCACTGAACATTTATGAAGATATCATGGACTTCCTGGACCTGTAGCCTAGCTACTGTTGCTCCATGTTTATTTCTCGATTCAGAAGAAATCACTCCAGAGTGAGGTGTGGGCACGGCGGCCCCATGGAGTACTGGGGACTCTGACACATGCCTGGGAGTCTGGCAGTGGTCAAACAGCCTTTGCACTGCCCTGTGCTCTCACTTCAAGTCATGGGAAACCAGTGTTGTCTGAACCCCAAGGAGGAGATTCTGTTCTGAGGCTTCTCAGAAGGCTGCTGAGAAATAAAACACAACCTTTGTGGAGGGCGTCACCAGGATTCACCCTGTTCCTACCAGCGCTTTCCTCGCAAGTGCAGTGACCTGATACACTCAAGGGTGATAAGGACGATCCAGCATTTGGAGTAAACAGAACAGAAGCAGTTCTTCTACATGCTGAGCCTGTGCAGTCCTTAGATGCACGTTATAAACTACTATCCTAATCAAGGGTGACAGAATAAAGGAAATTTGACAGCATCTCCAGGGATTGTACTGTGTAGTTTTGTGTAAGAGACCTGAAAAATGACCAGCAAGGAGTTCTGGAACTGGAAACCACAATAAGCAAAAAGAAAAGCTCTGTGGACAGGCTTAATAAGTTAGATACAGCTGAAGAGAAAATTAGTGAACGGGAAGATGGATGACAAGGAAATAGCCCTAGAAAAAAAAGGAGAATTAAGAATATGAAATATAGCAAGTAGGAGATATAGAGGGTGCAGTTAGAAAGAGTGATGTATTTTTATTTGGGATCATAGAAGGAGAGGAGTGAGATTGAGTAAGAATGTGAAGGGATTCCAACAGATGTTTCCAGAACTACACCAGTTCACAAATTGAGGAGGCCGATGAGTCACAGAAAACTGTGCGCAGACACTCTCAGTGAATTCAGTTAAGCTAAGCGCCCAGAGAAATTCTGAAGCAGTTCGAGGAGAAAAACACTGTCTGAGAATGCCTATTCATTGAGAACTGACTTCTTGACAGACGTACAAGAGGATATATTCAATATGCTGACGAATAGAACTGTCGTGATGCAGTAAGATATGCCTTGGGGGCGGACTTGACATTCCAGGAGTCTGTCTGAGTCTGCAAACTGTGTGAATCAAGAAGAAAGCACAGGAAGCCAAGTCCTGGGCTCTGTGACAACGGCCGGCAAAGACCCTCTGGGAAAGGAAGTCTATGGGGAAGTGGCAAGGCCAGATGAAAACTCTGGCAGAAGGACAAGATCCCTGCTGGGACCAGCGGGTTTGTGATTTGCAGGGAGAAGGGGTCGTGGCCAGAGGCGGGGGCTGTGTCCGTGTCATTTCTGGTGCTATCAGAACCTCACGTGCAACTCTCCTCCTCTTCTATTTACTTGGCGTCTTGATCCTTTATCAGATGGGGCGCTTCTCTACTGGGGAGAAATAGATGAAACCCTAGCAGCTGGGGCCTGGTCCTGCTGCACCCTGCCTGCCCTCGTGTGGTGATCCACTGTGCCAGACATTTCTGGAAGGCCGTGCACAGAAGTGGTTGTGCAGAGAAAGGCATTCCGGTGCCATCTGGTTCTGTAAACCAAGAGTTGAACTGGCGCATGTGGCACAGTATGCCTTGAAGCTGCTGCGTGCTGCTGGCCTGGGGTGCTGCTGCACACACTCTGGACTGCAGGGTGCCCTGCACAGTGTGGGCTGTAGAGAGGAGCGGGTCCTATAGGTGCCTGGCCCTCTGAGCAGGCGATGCTGTGCCATTCCTGCTGGCACATGTGCTCCAGCCCTCTGCTGGGCAGTGCCTGTTGTCCCAGGGCCACCTCTCTCAGCCTCATGTGCCTGGCTGGGCTGCCTGGCCTTGCCTTCTTAGCAGCAGCGGGGCCTCCATTGGTGGCCTCTGGGATCCCTGCCTTACTGGGCAGCACTGTGCTGCTCCTCAGTGGCAAGTTTGGTTTGAATCCTGTCCCATTCGAGCCTGTGGCTCTGCGTGAATGTGCGTGTTGGCTAGCTGTACACAGCTGAGTGTGAGGTTCACACACGGCTGTCCACCAGGACAGCCCAGTTAGGCTTGTGACTTTGCAGTCTCTGAATCCCAGCCGCTCAGGACAACCCTCGCTCCTGACCCGGCCGTCCTCCATCGTGGCTGGGCAGGAGGTTCTAGGGTGTCCACACCCTGAGTCTCAGGGTGTGAGCAGCGGCTGCCCGCGTTCTCAGCTCGTGCTGGTGGTGGAGGATGGACAGGCTTGGGAAGCGTGTGTGAGCACTCACATTTCCAGCCGTGTCTCCGTCTCATCGTTTGTGAAACAGAGCGGGAGCCCATGTCAGTGGCTCTGCTGAGGTACACTGTGGTCACCAGCACCGAGGGATTTCAGGGGCCGCAGTCCATCTAAAATCTAATTCATTTTCATAGTCTCCTGTACATAGCGCAATCTGAGGACTTGACATTTTTGTTCAGGGAGGATAATTATTCTGAAAAATTCCCCAAACAAGGCTCATGGCGAAATGGAATTAAATGACTAACAATTAAATATATTTTAAAGTCTATTTTGTTTTACATTAGAGTGGGGCATGTGTCAAACAGCTTCACAGAAAGTATAATTAGGATGTCCTCTGCTCTGTGCTATCCTGTCTGTTATTCAAATGTTCAGCGCATTTGTAGGCTCAAGGAAGCTATGTTCATCCTGACATTATCTATCTACAGTATTTGTATTAGCTGCCAGCTTGTCCCTTATTAAAAGATTTTGGTACATAAAATCAATAATTCATACCACTTATTTAGTAATTTACTGCTGCAATGATAAATATACATTAATATGGCAGCTGAGTGATAGAATTTCCACGTGTAAAGCACATGATGAGGATTTTGCTCTGCGTCACCTCTGGGATGCTTATATATATTTGAAAGTGAAATTTCACATTTTTGCAGAGAGCCCTAATGACATTGTGTCATCGCTATACCTGTCACACCTTGTCTCAATTGCTGTTCTCATCGCTGGGACAAATATCCCATACTCAAAGTGAAAGGAGGAAAGGTCCATTTCAGCGCACAGTTTGTAGAGGTTTTAGTCCATCATTGACTGGTGCCAAGGCAGGGCAGCATGGCAGAGGGGCACCCAGAGGAGAAACAGTTCATGGCAGGCAGAAGACAGCACGGAGCACCAGCAGCTTGGGTGGTCAGCAACCAAGGCTGCCTTTGTATTTCAACCAGGCTGCCTGCCCTTTAGGAGGTGCCACCCACACCCAGGGTGGGCACCCTTAATCCCAGCATCACGCTTACTCCCAGTGTCACGCATTCTCATTTTAGCTACTGCTGAAAATTTCCATCTGTGGCAGCATGAGGCTTTGGGGGCCCTCTGGACACAAGCTGTGGCACGTCTTAGGTGGACTGAGGTCACGTGGCACTGATGGCCCCTTATAGCCACGAGAGGAGAGCAGCCGCCCTGCCTCGCGCTCCGCACCCTGTGTCTTGTGTGTGTAAAGATGACGGGTGTGTTAGTGAAGCGTTTGCTACCTCCCATGGTTAGTGGAAACGCAGAGAACGGACTTTGCTGTCAAGGGATATTTAAACATGTTCTTCCCTGGCAGTGTCCCTCTGACCCAGTCTGCTCTTGCTTGTGAAGAGCCACCTTGCAGGTTAGCACCTTGTTTCCTTGGGGGATGCCAGTTCCGAGATGGACACTGGGGGCATTCTTGTGGGCACAGGGACCCGGCTTTGGAGGAGTGGGCTGGGACAGGAACGGCCGGAGCCCTTGCTGAGCCTGCAGCCTGGTTCTGGTGGGCTCAGCCCTTGAGGGGCGCAGAAGAGTGGATCCCTGGTGGACCAGGGGCTGCAGAAACCCGGTTGCTGATGAGCCAGAGTCACCCGGCGGCCTCCAGGACTGGGAGCCCCCCGGTGTTGTGTACCAGGGCTGCTTGGGGGATGGGCCGGCCAGCAGAAGCGTGCCTACTGGTTTTCCCGCCCCAGCCGAGCTTCTGCCCTCCAGAGCCTCGAGGGGTGCAGATGCCAGACTGAGCCGAGAAAAACACAGAGTGCCCAGGTGAATCAGACTCCGGTGAACAGTGAACTTACTTTTCTTTCTTAGTGTAAATATGCCCTGGGAAAACCCAGCCTCCGCTGGGCCTCCTGTGTGTTGTCTGGTGACCCTTCTAAACGTGAGTGCCACGTTAGACCTTGCTGAACAGAAACCCAGACCTCAGGTTCCGGCTCCCCTTCCTCCTGGGAGAGCAAGGCCCAGGGGCAATGGATGATGTGAGATTTGTTCGCACACCCAGCACCCCACGTGCTCAGCCCCGTTCACGTGTAGTCCCAGTGCACGTCGATGCACATGCGCGCTCCAGTCGTGGTGCCTTGGGCACGGCCACTCCCTTTGTCGTGTTCCTGCGGACGTCCTAATGCTTGCTGCCCATTCCTGTTGGCTGCCGCGTCCTCCCGGAGGGACTCTGGCTTCATCTACTTGTACATTTGCCCTTTCTCAGGTCTTTAATTCTGATTAACTGTGACTTTAGTGAAATGTCTCCCCAAACTGTGACATTGTAAGGTAAAAATCGATTTTTCTTTCAAGATAGAAGTCAGTTACAGCCAGTAAACTAGGTTTAGCTTTTTGTCACCCAAGGGAAAATATTTTTAGCGCCCCTAGAAGGTAAGCAGCCAGAGAGCAGGAGCGGGGGCCAGGGAATGTGTGGTCGTTGCTCCCTGCTCGAGTCCTCCTTGGCCCGGGACTGGCTGACGTGAACGCTGGAGATGGTCGGGATGTGTCCGTGGGACGCACGGACCTGGTGATTGGCGGAGCGCATGTGAATGAGGCCCAGGAAACCTCGAGTCCTATGGGAGCCAGGCAGGCAGCACTCTTGGGGGGTGTCGCCATTTTGCCCCGAGAATACCCAACAGCAGCACTTACAGCTGCAGTGTTTGCCTCCAGACTTGCAGATTTGGATCTTGAGTTTCTCCCCAAAGTTTGTCCCCAGATAGCTCAGTTCTGTTGTTCTTGTATCGCTCTAGCCTTTCGGTGGACTTTGCAAACAAGAGCCATTGTTATGTGGCTGGCGTTCTGCTTTTAGCGGTGGTGTTTCCCTTCACGAAACGCAGTAGTTCGCGGTCGCTGCAAATGAAATGAACGCTGGCAGCGAGCAGCGCTTTGTTTTTCCTAAACAGGAACCGGGTTAAGTTGATTTAATGCACCTTCAACTCAAAATCTAAATGGATGCTTTGTGGAGTCTTTCTGAAGAGAGATGCATTATGCAGCTCAGGCAGCTCAACGTAACAGAGTCAGTTTTGTGTTAGGGCGCTTGTTAGGCGCGTGCTCCTGGGCTCCGGGGAGTAAGAGCCTCTGCACAGACTGAACCCGGGTCGCCACCGGACCTGCTGCCACGGATGCTCTCAGCAGGCCTGAGTGCTGCTGTCACTCTTCTCGGCTCCCCAGGTGGCCCCGTGTGGGCCTTGCTGTAAGAGGCCTGTCCCAGCCGGAAGTGGCATGTGGGGCACACCTGTCATCCCAGCTACTTGGGAGGCTGAGGCAGGAGGATCACCATATCTGAGACTAAGGCAGAAGTGTGTTTGAAATTTAAAAAAAAAATTCAGTAGAGGGGTTTCTGAGGAGGTAGCGCAGGTCCCCTATGTTCCTAGCTGGTACTAAAAAATTAAAAACAGGAACAGCCGTGCCCCTCTGTACTCACTGCCCTGGAGATCGTGCCCAGTGCCCTAGTCTAGTCTAGTGCCCAGTGCCCTGGAGGCTGGCAC
Source organism: Petromus typicus (assembly GCA_004026965.1). NCBI lineage: Eukaryota > Metazoa > Chordata > Mammalia > Rodentia > Petromuridae > Petromus > Petromus typicus. The sequence continues at coordinate 84,454 of PVIR01001784.1, forward strand.
TGGACGAAGGGGCGTTCCTCGACCTCTTGCCCCTTTGGAAGGCCCCGCAGCACCCTGCCCAGTGACGCCCATGGCCCCGATCTCTGCGAAGAAGCTCACAGAAGGGCCTGGGCATACCTCCCTTCATGTGTGCTGTCCTAGGCCTCGGGTTTGTGCTGCCATGTGTCCTCCTGAGGTGTGGTTTCCCAGACTCCTGAGTCCCGCGTGGTGCCCTGCAGCTCCCCGGCTGTGTGGGCCAGCCCCCCAGTTTGTGCCACCACGGTGTCACCTTTGTAGGTGGGCAGCTCTTGCCTGGGTAGTGGAAGGAAAGCAGCACCTGGTGAGGTCAGAGCCGGGCTCGCCCCACTTTCTCTTTCTTGAGAACAGCGGAGGATTGTCTGGTCTCAGAGCTGGCATCCCCGGCCGCCTGACCAAGCTGTCACTCTCCTGTCCTTGGACCCGTGGGCCTCTCGGATTTGTGGTGTCTGGCCCAGCCCCGCCGTCATGCTGGGCGTGGAGACGCTCTGTCCTGCTGGCAGGAGCCTTGGTGTGTGGGAGTCTTCAAGTGGAGGACGCCTCCACCCCAGAGGTGGAGGACAACTCGAAGGACCCCGGAATCGGCCCCTCCCTCCTCTCCAGGCCAGGAGTGTGTCTTGGCCGTGACCTTGTCTCTGAGGCGGCCCTGACTCCTTGTGTTTCCTTCCTGGCTCACACTTGTTTTCAAGGCGTTCCCCTGGGACAAGTAGAGGGATTTGTTTTCTTAAAACCAAGAAGTAGCCGTCACCCCTGGTCTGGCCTGGGGTACCCCGAGCTCGTCTGGGGGCCCCCACAGTCTTCTGTCCTTCACACAGGCTCGCACTTCAGACTGATGTGGGACTGAGGGGCTGCTTCCCTTTTGGGACCTTGTGCTGGTGGGGACTGGCCCGCGACTGCTGAGAGAGAGCGTCCTCTCCTGTCCTCCGTTACAAGATGACATGAACAGTTGCTGCGAGGGTGTCATTACAAGCCGCGGGAGGAAGCATATGTTTCATTGTCCTCGCCAGAAAGAAATGATGTCCTTCCTAAACACGGGCCAGGAGGCAGCGTCTGCGGCCAGGGCTCCCCAGGATGAAGACCCTTGTTACTATGGAGGTCTTTTCCTACCCATGAGCATCAGCATGTTCGTGGCACTGCTTCCATGCCTTGGAGGCTGCATATTTTCATCCCTGTCCCTGGCCAAGGGGGAACTTCTGGCAGCCCCTGGCTCCTCCTACCCTGGACTGTGGGTCCCTGGTGGGTTCACCTGTCAGGGCACAGGGCTTTCCCATGCCCATCGTCCAGACCTTGCCACATGCCAGTGTGGGTTTAGGTTGTCATTGTGCTGCGCCTCAGTCCTTTCATCCTGAGCCCCATTGTGCCAAGCTGTGAGGAGGGCTTTCCTGCAGGGGCCTGGCCAAGGCCAAGGTATGGAGGCCTTGGCACTGCTGGGATAGGAGGAGATAGGGTGGTTATGGAGATGGTGGGGACCTACCTCACCCTGGAGCCTCCTCTGATCCCCTAGAAGTGTGTGAGAAGAAAGGCCCAGAGCCACTACAGGACGTGGCCGGATGCCTGCTTAGAGGTCTGGAGGGCACACCTGGCTCTCGGCCAGTCTTACTCAGGCTGTGAAAGATGGAGTGCTACTTGAGTATAGCTTGGGTACAACTTGGCACAGCTGAGCCTATCGAGGGAAGGGTGGATTACAGCCCCTCCGCCCGGAGCCCGACGCTCTCTTGACTTAGGTCAGAGTGGCACCTGAGGTGGTCACTAAGCCCCTCTGCACCTTTTGGGCCCTGGACTGCTCATTCTAGAGCTGGCATACAGGCCTGGCCAGGCGGAGGACACAGCTGCACCCTCTGGTGGCCCTAGGTGTCTGGAGCCCGTCCTATGGTGACTTCTCCTGTCCTGGGTCTGAGCCTGGGCTGTACAGATTCCTGAGTTCAGCAGTGAAGGATCTGTGAGCTGGGACCCACTGCTGTCAGGTGACTGATGTGTCCATGAGCTGCCCTAGTGCAGAGGATGAGGTCTGGGCCCGGACTGAGGAGCCAGTGGTTTCTGGAGGACAGTGAACACCCTTTGTGCTTAGCACGTGGCAGGACCAGCACTGGGCAGACAAGGCCGCCCGGGGACAATTGCTCCGATAGCACTGCGGCCATGGGTCAGAGCTCCCTCGCATTGGCCCAGGAAAGCCGAGGCTGACCGTCACATGCACGAAAGGTGATGGCAGCGTCTCCTCACCAGAGTTCTTGTGCATCCCTACGTGAGTGTGAGGGACTGTGGGACTGTGGGAACTCCCTGGTTTCTCCTGTCAGTGCTGCTAGGGAGCCCCCTCCCTGACCCTCTGTGGAGCTCACAGCCCTGTGAGCAGAGCTGCTTCCTTCTGAGCAGCTCCAGGTTGGCAGTGAGTGGCCTGCCCACCCATGTGTGCCCCGGCTGCAGAAGGAGCCCTAAGCTCTCCTGTTGGACCTCACCTGTGGCCTGGTGTGTCTGTGTGCCACACCTGTGGGAGCAGATGGGTGACGGGTCCTGGGCTGAGGTGAGGGTGCAGAGCTGCAGTCACGGAGCTGTGTGCTGACTGCTCCCAGAATGACGGACTGCAGTGGACCTGGGCTGCAGGTGGAAGCTGAGAGCCAGGTGACTTGGAGAGACAGAATTGGGGGCCACAGGAGGGCTGGCTGTCAGGGCCTGCCTGCTGCAAGCCTCCTGGGAAGGCAGGCTCCTCACTTCACTTGTACAAAGCATTCTGAGAACAATTAGAGTGTTTAGCTCCTCATTAGGTGGTGAATTACAGAGGTGTGAGGATCCCTCCGCTCACCCCCTTTACACCTCGCATTTAGAGAGAATCCGAACTTCTGCTTGAATCTGAGATGCCTTGCTGTGCGCGGCCTGTGAGAGTGTGTGCGGGTGAGTGGGACTAGGGTTAGACTCTGTCCCCACGACAGAGCTCGAGGAGGACCACGTCCTGTCTGGTGATCATGTGCGTGTTGTCGCTCTGGTTGATGCTTTGCTGTCCACGTCCATGTGGCCTGTTTGCCGTCGTCTGCTCGGTGACTGTGGAAGCTAAAATGCTCCGGCTCTGGCCACCTGTCACTCCAAGGGGGCCTGTGCCTGGAAGGAAATGGGGAGCTTTGCTGCCTGGAGCAGCTTGGCCTTGTAGCGTGCTGAGGCCGAATGCCGCCTAGTGTCATCCAGCATCCTAACTTACCAGTGTGAAAGTCCTGATGTTGGCAACAATGCTGTGCCTGGGAAGAGAATGTCCTTTTTTAGGTAAACACAGGAAACTATTCTGTCTAGCAGTGAAATTCACAAGTCACCCTATGTACCCTATTCCCCAGACCCTGTGTGAAGGGCAAGCCCAGACCCTGGGCCGCGTTATGGTCCCAGGAGCTGACCCAGGCTCCCTGTGCTTCCCAGTGACGTCATGTTGGAAGCATCCATGCGGCTTGAGAGGTTCCCTTCACGAGAATTTTTGGGCATTTCCTGGTAGAGGTGGAGCGGCGCAGTGTGGCAGGGCTGGAATGCCTGTCTGGAGGCACACGAGCCACCCTGCCAGGCCCTGGTTCCTGGGCGCAGTGGTTAAACTACCTGTCACCTTTGTCGGCTTGGGATCCGCTGGGAGGATAAGCACAGCACACCCCTTCGCCTGGACGGGCCGTACGGTGTAACCGTGGGCTCCAGATCTGGTCCTCTCCTCTCCGATGCTGCTCCCACGCGCTGCTTCCTGCCTGTCATGAACTGAGTGGCTTTGCTTCTTCACGTCTTTCTGCCACGATGCTCTTGCCTTGGAACCAGCTGGCCATGGACTGAGTCCCCTGAAATCATGAGCTAAATTAAAGTTCTTTAAGTTGTAGGCATCGCATATTTTCTTCCAGCGACGGGAAAACTGCTAATACACTTGGGAAGGTGGGCTTGCCAGCCTCTCCACAATAGAGCTGGAGCTTGTCCTTGCCCGTGGGTGTCTTGTGGGGACCCCTAAAGGGCAGTGTCCTGCCCTTCCTGGGACTTGTGTGCACTGGTGACACTGGTGTGAGTCTGTCTGACAGTGATGGTTGCTGAGGATGAGCGCCCACCTGCCCCTTTTGCCAGCCGGCCTGCCAGCTTGACCTGGGGGTTCTTCACTGAGCAGGCCGCACGGCATATGGATGTGTGTCGTGGTCACTCACCGCCTTGGTGCAGGCAGCTTCTCTGAACGCTCTCCTCTGAGGAGGAGGTGACAGCAGCTCTGAGGTGGTGGGAGCGTTCCTGTGACATCTCAGTGTTCCCTGCAGAGTGCTGAGCATGCATGGATGCATGGGGGAGGCCGTCAGGCTGGGTGGACAGACTTTTTCTGGAGGAGTCGGGGCTGGGGTAAAGAGCGCAGATCGGAGTGGAGTTGTGCATAGGCTGCCCTGGCCAGGGACTGCTGGATCCCCTCCTGGTCGGGGTTGAGCTCCCACTACCCGGGTCATGGTTGGCTTCCTGGGCCGTCTCCTGGGGAAGCAGGGTGCAGAGCAGGGGGAACAAGGACACAAGCTTTGTGTGGCAGAGAAGGAGGCCAAGCCCACTGCTGTCTGCCTAGTGACAGGAGCCAGGGGAGATGAGAGCTTCCTGGTGATTTGGGGCTCGATTTTCGGTGCTAGAAATACAAAGGAATTCTTCCTGTCAAAATGGGGCAAGGGAGTCTCTCAGGCCTTTGACTGTGATGATGAGTAAAACTGCCTTTGAAATTACATTCTTTGATAAAGTGAGGCCCTCTTTTAAAAGTCTGCTCTGCTTTTTATAGACAAAAGCAAGGCATCGAGGCTGCTCCTGTGAGCCGGGCTGCTGTTGCCGGGCCGAGCTGCCTCTGGAGTGGTGCAGCCTGGTGCTGGTAAATTCTGAGGCAGGGTGGAGACAGTGGAGTCACTTTCCTGGGAAGCTGTGGCATGGGGGCTTCCTGTGGTCCCTGTTGTCTACTTGCTACTCCCTTGAGATGGCTCAGGTACCAGGTGGGCACCATGGCTGGGCAGGGCAGGGTGTGTGGGGACTTGGTGTCAGTCGCTGCGACTGGTCTTGCGAGGATCTGCTGCACGACTCCTGGTGTCACTGCAGAATGTGCATATTGCGGTTGGTGTTCTTGCTGTCCCCGGAGGAGGGGCCTGTAGGGGCAGTGGGCTCCGCTGGGCTCCAAAGGAACTGTGTGTCTCCTGGGCACAGTGGGGCTGAGCGGGCGCAGCCCTCACCTTGTAACATCTCCCTGCTGCCCCTGCTTGGTCCTCCTGGTGACTGTCCATGCCTGGAGAGTCCAGGTCTGCCCGTCTCCACACACTGCTGCGGAACGACGTTGGTCTGAGCACTTTGAACTTTGCTTCCTCCTTTCATCTTCCCGTCCGTCCGCCCCATTCTGTGCTCAGCGACATCATTTGGTGACTGAGTGGCCACGGTAAGAGTATTTATTACACAGAAATTTGCAGGTCCTACAAACAGGAACCCTTCTGCAGAGAGCCTGTTGTCAGTCACTTGTTGCACTGGGAGGTGGCGGGGCAGGAGCACCAGTGCCTTCCGTGTGGTCCTTGTTTCCCGGAGCATTGCAAGCTTTCCATGATGGGCAGAGATGTCACCAGCCTGGCTCAGGAATGTGTGGAACGGCTTGCCCTGCAGGGGACACATTCTAAGACCACGGTGTGTGCCTGAAATGGAATGGCACCATCTTTCGGACACTATGCCTTTTCCTGACTGGGAGTGGGATTTGTAAGTGAGAGACAGTAGGACTAGGAGCAATAAATAACAAAATGCAAGCTGCGGCCACAGACTGTGGTGCAAGTTCTGTGAGTACTTCTCTTCCCTCCCTTTCTTTTTCCCTTTCCCCTCCCGCTCCCGCTCCCCCTCACCCTGACCCCCTCTTCCCCTGCACCTCCTCTTTGTCAGTTGCTAAAAAGAAAGTGACATACATAGTGTGGACCGAGTGGGCTGAGGACGCAAGATGCATAGCGATTGCATTGTGCTACTAAGACCTGAAATATAAAATCTGTGAATTATGTGTTTCTGGGATTTCTCACTCATACTTTCAGACTGGCTAACCGGAGACTTGGAGAGAAGCTCGGAAGGGGTGGGGGAGGCCGCTGTCCTTCTTTCTTACTAGCTCTCAAGGCATTTTCCTCCTTCTGTGGGTCCTGTAGATTCCCTCCTGGTAAAACATGAAGTCTGAGTAAGTTGCCTGCCTGTGACCTATTGTGTCTTTGTCCTTGATGAGAAGATAGGCAGAATAAACAGTCTCCCCTGAAGGTGGGGCTTGGTTTGATTATCCTGATTACACAACAGTGTCTGTGCACACGGGCTGACATGCCGCCTTTCTCTCAAAGCAAATCAGCCCCTTCACTGGACCCCTGTCTTCAGCGATGACCCGTGATGAGGGGAACAGTGGGACGGCAGGCCTGGCTTTGGAAAGTGCTCCCTGCACGAGTGTGCCGGGGTCAGGGACCCACCTGCCTGCCTGTCCTTCATTCGGCAATAAGTCCCGTCCTCCCTCCCTTCTCTCTGTCCAAGCACTCACCTGTGTGCCAGCCCCGGCCCATCTCTTCACCTGTCCTATTTCACGCAGGCTCCTGGGGCTGGGAGGGGTGATCTCGAGCTCGAATTCTGGCAGAGAGAAACCATGCAGGTGGCCAGCGTGTGCCCACCCAGTCTCAGGGTCACCTGGCAGGCCCACAGGAAGCGGCAGTCTGCTCTTGGGTTGGGCAGGAGGGCTGAGATCAGACGTGTGAGCCTGAAGAGCTGCTCGAAAGGACTGGAGATCCAGTTCCTGCAGCCCTCAAGGAAGAACTGAGCCTGCTCCTAAAGGCCGAGGGGGGGGCTCTGTAAGTCGTGGGCCTTGGGTCCAGATCCCAGGGTTTTGCCCGGGCGGGGGGGGGGTAATGGCAGGTATCACACTGTCCCAGGGGTTAAAAGCAAGACCTCATACCTTTAAACTGTGAAAAGCTTAAAAATGTTTGTAGGAATACAGAAATATTAAGTACCTGGTAAGGGAAACTTCCTAATATCTAGCTTCCGAAGGCACCAGCAGGTGCACAGGGAGGCAGAGAAATGCAATGCGCAGTGTCAGTCCAGGCTGACCCGGAGGTGGCGCAGAGGTGAGGCTTGTTAGACAATGACTTCACAGCGGTTACCGAAATTGGATTCTGTACATTCAAACAGCTAGAGAAATAATAAACATACGAAGCAGAGACATGGAAGATGTGAAAACGTTCCAAATTGGACTTATGGAGATGAAAACTCCTGTGAAATGAAATGAGAAAGCACACGTGGAGGGTCACCGACGGATTAGACTCTGGAGAAGGAAGGATTCTGAATCTGCAGGCAAAGCAGCGGGACGTGCTTACCTGCAAAAGCTCCGAACACTTCAGTTAAAAGAGAGATCATGTTGGAACAGTTTTGAGAAACAAGACCAAAGTATGTACTTCCTGTAAGAAATCCGCTTTAAAAATGAAAACACAAGACGAAAATATGTGCTTCAAATATGAAAATCCAAATGATTTAGAAGTAAAATGAGGGGAAAAGATATTCCATGCTAACACCAGTCTGAAGAAGAGTTATGATATTAGTATCAAAGTAGATTTCAGGAGAAAGAGTAGGACGTATTAAAAAAAAAACTATTTCACATGATAAAGGGATGAATTAAGCAGATGAAAATAGCACCTCTAAATGCTAATGCACCGAATAATAGACTTTCAAACTATGCAGCAGAGTCTGAAAATTTCAACAAAAAGTGGCCAAATAAACAATTATAAATGGAGATATGAATCCCTCTGCAATAAATGAGTAAGAGTACAGAAAAGCAGTGAAGATATGGAAGTTTCCACCATCAGAATTGATTTAATTTACTTTAATAGAAAATTCTAAGAATGCATAGTCTTTTTAATTGCACATAAGACATTTACCAAGATAGACCATTTTCCGGGCTGTAGAAAAGTATCAATAAATCCTAAAAGATTAAAGCAATATGAAGTATGTTCTTTTATCAGAGTGGGATTAAGTGAGGGAAATCCCAGTATTTCTGTACTAATTAACATGCTCTTAAGTAACCCACTGGTCATAGAATAAATAAAATGGAAATTAAAAACTCTTCTAAGGTGAATGACATGAAAAAATACAATATTTCAGAATTATTGGAATCCAAATGAAGCTATACTTAGAGGGAAACTCATAGCACTTATTACTTAAATCTGAAAAAAACAACAAAAAACACCCGGTTGTCAGATTGGTGACTTCAGCATCTGCTGTAAGAAGCAGAAACTTGTCTTTAAAAACATCAATAAAACAAGTAAATCTGTAGTCAGACTCATCAGAAAGAAAAAAGGAAAAGCTATCGATTACCAGTAGCCCAACACTCTGGGAGGCAGAGGCAGGAGAGTCACATTTGAATCCCCCTCCCTGCCCGGGCAGGTTAGCAAGGTCCTCGCTCATAAAAGGGGCTGGGGATGTAGCCAGTGTGAAGGCTCCAGGCTCATTCCTGGTACTGTGGCAGGGAGGAGGGAGGGACAGAGGAAAACAGGAAAGAAGCGGGGAGGAAGGGAGGAAGGAAGGAGTGTGAGAGCCGTCACGGTATCGTGAGGTAGAGGACAGAAAGGCACTGTTATCTCAACACTGACAACCTTATAAAATTGGGGGCTGGGAAGTTAGCTCAGTGGTTACAAAACCTTGCAGGTGCAAGGTCCCAAGTTTGATCCCTGGTACCAAAAAATTTTTAAAAAGCCTTTTCATAAAATTGGGATATTTGTAAACCACTACCACTTCCTAAGAAGAGAAGATTGGTTTAGTCTCATGTTTATGAAACAAAACCCCAATGAATTCTTTGTTTAAAACCTCCTACAGTGAAAACTGCAGGTACAGATGACCTCACTGTTAGATGAAGTTAAATTTGTTAAATGTAAAGAAAAAAAAGCTAATCCTCCGTGCACTATTGAAAGAACAAGAGGACACTCTTCCCAGTTCATTCCACACGGCACGCCTTTTCCTCTTATCCAGTGCAGAAGCATTAACACAGAGAACACAGACCAGCATCCTTCATGAGCGCGATGTCAAGATCCTGAGTGGAATTTTAGCAAATCAAATCCAACACTTTTAAAAAGAATAATATATCATTGTGACATTCGGTTTATCCCAGAATGCAAGGTTGATTTAACTGTTGAAAAAGCAATCAATGTAGTTGACTATATTAACATATTAAAAAAAGAACAAACCCATGAAATCATCTCAGATCTATGCAGAAAAGCATTTGACAAAACTCAGCCTCTACTCCTGAAAGAAGTTCTTAGTAAACTAGTATAAGAAGAAACCTTCTAATTTTGATAGAGGGCATCTACAAAATCCTACAGCTAAAACTATACAAAATGACATAAATCTGAATGTTTCCCCCATCGGATCAAGAATATAGGGAAATATTTCTGTTCACGACTCTGTTTATATACACTGGAGGTTCTGGTAAAAACAAATGAATGAAAACATCCAGACGCAGAAAGGATATCTCAGCTGAAAAGAAACTTTTTGAAAATAGGGTGAAATCTACAAAAAGGATAATCAGAACTAATAGGAGTTTAACAAGATTTCAGGATACAAAGTCAGTACTTAAACTGTTTGTAAATATTAGGAGTCAGCAATTTTTTTTGGTGATTAAATGAGCAATACCATATTTAGTAGCTCAAAAAGTTAGGTAATTGAGGAAAACATAACCAACAGTGTAACAGGCCTGTACTCTGAAAGCCACAAAACACAGTGGAGAAAAGTCAAAGTGACCCGCTCGTGCTCTGACCCACAGATCAGAAAACTCCAGATTGATTATTCACTATCATTTCACCCAAACTGATCACAATTCAACCTGGTCCCCATTGAGATCCCAGCATCCTTTTCTGTAGAAATTGACAAGTTGATTTTAAACTTTATATGCAGAGCTGAAAGCCCTAGAATAGCTAAACAACTTTGAAAAGATCAGTAACACTGGAGAGCTAACACCTCCACCTGACTGTGAGATTTGTGAAGCTTCAGTAACCAAGATCACGTGTTAATGGTGTTGAAACAGAGAGATCAGAGGGAAGAAAAAGCTCAGAAAGAGAGCGACAGTTGATTTCCAAAAGGTCCCAAAGGAAACCGGTGGCAAAAAGCATATATTACGTACATTGTAAACAAATGGTAGTTAGTTACAGTTGGGTATCTGTATGGCAAAGAAAGGAATTTATATTCATACCTTGAGCCAGGTTAAAAAATGGCTGCAAATTGAATCAAAGACTTAATGTTTTAATGAATTAAACATCTTAAGTTATAAAATATCTACAAGAACACCTTAAAAATCTTGGTGAGCTTGAGTTAGGTACTGAATATTTTTTAGAATGACACTGCAACCCTGGAAACTTAAGGAGAAATTTGGCAAATAAATTGAATGTTATCTAAATTAAAGCTTGCTCTTCAGAAGCTGCCCTGTTTTAATCATCACCATTTTCCTCATCTTCCAAGTTGGGTGGGACAGAGCCTAGAAGGACGCCCTCCCACAGGTCCCCTCCAGCTTACCTGGGGTCCACACCACTCCCCTTCCCTGGGCCACGCTGCCCCGTGGTGTCCATGGCCAAGGACATCCTCGTCATGGTGCAGGTAGTGTGGCCAGTGCCCCTCGAGCATTAGGTACCTTGGAAGCAGACCTGCCATCTGCATCCTTATCTAGCGACATCAGATGAGTCGTTGCTTTTCTGAGGGAAATACCCTATCTTGGAGGGGCTTGTTGAGAAACTCATGAGCACATCTGTGAAATGAGAATGATTTAATACCTCGTTGCTTCAATTCTGTGTATCTCCTGAAGAACTTGGAGTTTAGATTATGTTACTGTCAAAAAAATATAACTTAATACCCCTCTAGAGATGAAAAGATTGTGTGCCGTGGTGTCAGATAAACACTATTTCTTATAACCTGCCAGGAGGCTTAATTTTATTCTGAGCTCATGTTTACTGAGGCTCCAAGAGTGAGCGGTGGTGTCCCTGTCCCTGCCGCCCAGCAGTGAATGTGGTGGCCCTGGGCACTTCACTCCCGCCTGCCAGTGAGCAGCTAATTATGCCTTCTGCGCCCACACCCCCGCCTTTGCTGCCGCCCTTGTGTGGAGCATTTAGCAGACAGCAGTTGTGTGGCGTGACCTCTATGCTGGTCACCACAGAGGCGCATATTTGCAGTTTACTCTGATGTCTGTTGGGACCTCGACCCTTAGGCCTTTCAGTGGTGGTGAGAGTGTTATGTGAGTCCAGCTGTGCCTGGCTGTCTTGGGGTCCTTGGAGTTAATGGGGCCAACCCAAAGCAGACTGATGAACATAGTGAAGAGGCTGTAAGAACCTAGTCCCCCACCCTGAGCAGGAGCAGAGGCTGTCAGATTGGGAGTCATGCCTGAGCTGCTCTGAATGAGGCACCGCAGCCCGGCCTCTGAACCGTGTCCTGTCTTCAGCAGAGGTCACAAAGGCTCCTCTTGGTCTCCGTTTCTCACCTGTCTGGGGACTGGATGAGAGGCCTGGGTGGGGGGCAGGGCTGTGGCCGTAGCTGGGATGCTGGGACTTTGGCTCAGGTGTAGAGGCTGGCGGTTGAGATGTCTCCCTGCACCATCAGCACATTCCTGAAATGCTCTTAAAGTTTTCTAAATAAATCTCACTTTCTATTGATTTCCATTACAATTTCCGAGGGAGAAATATTTTTTTCTGAGGAAGTGGGGTAATAGTTACTGACCTGCAGTGGGGTCCTGGGGGGAGACCTCCTGTTGGAGCACGTGGTGCCTGGCAACGGTAATACAGCCAGCTGCTCCAGGAAGGCCCTGCTCCGGGGCAGCTGTCTCATTCTCCTGAACGCATCACCCTCTGGGTGTGTCACCGCAACCTTCTGGTCACCTGGGACTCTGCTGGACTCGCACACAGCCCCTGGGTGTCCCCCTGCTTGGCTGTGGAGGCCTGATCTGTAGGCCATCCCTGTGGAGTCTCTGGATTTGCTGAGTCCTGAAGGGCATCTCGGAGGCACACAGGTTCCCAGGCCTGCCCAGTTGGCTCCTTCGGATGGCAGGATGTGGATTTCCAAGCTGGGCTCCAGCACCCTCCTTGGTTCTGCGTCCAGCCCCAAGCCAGGGTGAAGGTCCCCTGTGCCAAGTGTGAGGCTCTGGCCCTCACACTGCCTGCCCTTGGCCTGTAGCACCCTAGTGAAGCAACCAACTTGGTGCCAACTGATCCTTGTCTCATGAAGGCCAAGAATGAAAATGTGCGTGGAAGGGAGGTAGTTCCGGGAGGGGTCCTGGGAGGTATAAGAAGCTCCCTGTGGGTGGTTGATACCCACGGGGGTTCTGGAAAGTGAGGGTGCCACGTGAGCTCTTCAGCCAGGATGAGCAGAGGCTGGAATTTGCTCACTTGTCCAATGGTCACCTGTCACAGGTGACTTTGCAGTTTTAAACCAACAATTGGATGGAGGCTTTGAACTCGTTAGTCAGCGTGCGGGGCTGTAAAGGAGACCGAGTCTAAAAGAAGACCGGCGACTGTGCGTTTTTAAGTTCCTCAAAGGAAACTTGCTCTGGGTGTAGGGAGGCGCTGCCCTCTGTTCTGCGGAGCCTGTCCTGAGTCAGACTCCTACTCTGGTGCCTGTTCTTACTTTAGCTCCTCTAGGGGGCCAGCCACCCCATCTTAGGCTCTGTCCCTGCCTCGCTGCCTTTCAGAAGCTAAACAGCTAACCTGCCTTACATGGGAACAGCTGGGCTGGCCCCTGCCCGGGACCTGACTCTCCCCAGCTGTCTACAGCTGGCACACACCAGATCCAATCCTGACGGGCAGAGGCTGGCAAGACACCTGGTCTGTGTCCGTTGGCACTCGTCGTGTAGTTTTTCATCTTTCTAACTTGCCCCAAATAGAGGGTCTGCGTGTTTAGCCTGGCACAGGTGCGATGCATTCGTGCCCGCCCTGGCTCGGTGGCCGGCCCTGTGAGGGTCTTTCCTGGCATCCTACTGTGAACATTTGCACCTGTTTTTCGGTGCGTAAGTCTGAGTGGTGTCTGCGCTGGCCTGACAGGTTCCTGCCACGTGAGTGAACGCGTGGCTCTCCTGCTGTGTGAGTCCCGGGCACGGCGTGGCCATGCATTCTCTTCACTTGTGTCCAGGCGAGGAGAAGTTTCTCTGGGTTGTGTCCTGCTCAGGAAGGTGCTCAGCAAGTACCGGTGCCAGTGGCGGGACCTGGTCCTCCCTGGTGACCTGCTGCGGTATGTCTGGCCCTGCCATTCAGGGTGCAGGGAGAGATGTCTTCCCAGCCCGCAAGCTGACAGTAATTACATCTGCCTGCTCATTCATTATGTGCGCACCCTTATTTCTAGTGAAATGGAAATTTCAGTTTCAGAATTATTGCTAACCAAATTACCTTTATCAGTGAAAGAGCATCTGCTCACAATTACTTGTAAAATAGGAAAAATGAATCTTTTCAGCATATACGTTTGTGGCTCTGATGTATATAAATTGAAAGTCGTGCCGAGAGTTTAGCAGTCCATTTTTTACCATGTTCAAAACAGGAGGCAGCCCTGCCAGAAATTCATTATGCACATTAGAGGGTGGCTGGAGAGCTGGTGGCTGGTCCACTTTATCACTCTTCATTACCTACTTCCAGAGAGGCCTGTGACCAGTGAAAAATGGGCCACTTCCCCCGAGCAAGGGCGCCTTCCGGTTAGCTCCAGGACAGATGCCCCCCGGGCCCACGTCCAGCCTGCCAACCTGGCTGGGTGTTGGGCCGCCAGCAGAGGGCCACTACATGTCTGGAGGCCTCGAAGGTCTCAGCCCCATGGCTGGAGTCACCCCTTGGGGGGCTGTGGACTTTGCTGGTTAACTCCTTTCCAGAGTACAAGGCCCAGACTGCGCCGAAGAGAAGGCCATCTGCTCCGGATGCTCATACGGGCAGTTCTGGAGACACGGACAGCTGGACCCTCCTGCAAGTGTCCCATGCTTCACTTCGCACAAGATGGTGACCATGTCCAGGTGCTATGTCCGTGTCCAAGAGACACAAAGCTGTGGCAGTTTTAGGTCGTAGAGAAGCCTGGTCCTGTCCCAGCCCTGCTCTTGCTGCTGCTGTGCATGCACTTTTGGAGAGGTTGCCTCCCAGGAGAAGCGAGGGCCCTGGGGCCAGGAGCCGGGTACAGGTTGGCTGGTCACCGCACTGGCTGGAATAGGTGGCTTCTCACTGAGTTGGCATCACAGAAGGCCGAGGGCTGGCTGGTTTTTGCACGTGTGACTCCCAGCTCAGAAAGCAAGGCAGAAAGTTACATTTTATTTTGTTTCATTAGATTACTTCAGTGGCAGATGTTCCAGAAATGTGTGTTTAATTTTTCAGGGTAGTTTCTGGCCAGTTTGCTGTAGGGAGGCCCTGCCCGCCTCCTGGGCACATGTTAGAGCTGTTTGTTTTCTAGGTGTCTGGGTGCCGACCTTCTCTGTGGGCGGGCTGCTGGCCCTTCGGCAGGGCTGGGGACGGCTGCTGTCCAGCTTGTAGGTCCCAGCAGCAACTTGGTCTGTCCTGTCACCTGTCCTCTGTGTGTTGAGAGGGGCTGGCCCTTGCATCAGGCTGCTCATTTAGTTCTCAGAAGGCTGAGGCAGGAGGATCACTGTGAGTTCAAGGCCGGCCTGCACTACATTGCAAGACCATGTCTCAAACACAACAACGACAAAGAAGAGTGTCGTTTAGCAGACGTGTCAGGTCAGGCCCTGCTCCCCTCCAGCTTCGGAGGGGACTCTGTCCTGCCCTTGGGGGATTCTTCATCCACTGGGGGAGACCTGGCTGTGTCGCATAGCCGACTGGCAGACCAGGGTGTTGGCGTGCAGATAGAGGGGAGACGTAGATGTGCACATATGTCCTGAAGCGGTGCCTGGGGGTGCTGGACCCACCCTAGTAAAGTAGGCTAGCTCATTAAAAGTGCCCATCTCACCTGCTGTGGCAGTGGGGTGTGTCCGAGTGGCTGTCAGGGTGCTGGGGTGGCACTGTGGCAGGAGATGCCTCGGGCTGCTGCCCTCAGTCTGCTCTTGGTGGAGCTGAGGAGCTGCACGGCCAGGATGGGCGCGAGGCCTGCGGTGGCCGATGTTCATGCAGAGCGCAGGCTGAGCCACCTGCTGGGCCGCACCTGCCAACACGCTCCCATTCCAGAGCCTGCTTCTCTGCAGGGCGGTCCAGCCGTTCCTTCCTGCCCTTCCCAAGCAGAAGTGGCCAGCTGCATATTCATGGAAGCCCGGTCTCCCCTTTCTTTCTGTGTTCAACAACCTTGTTCAGTAAATTCAGTCATTTTCTGAACTGCTGATTCTCCAGCGTCCATCAGATTTGAATTTCATGCTGGCTGGCGGCCCCTCCTCAGTGCACTGAGACGTAGCCAGGGCTGCCTTCGATGCCCTTGGGAACAGGTGAGGTCAGGCCTGATGGGTAGCTGCCTGGGGCACTCTGATATCATCAGTTTTGCTTTTTACCTACGGATCATTTTAGGCCAAAAATAATTTTAACATTCGTTCCCGTCCTTGTGTTCTCTCGCGTTCTCTCTTTTTTTCTTTCTGTATTGAGGATCAAACCCAGGGCCTTGCCTATGAGGGGCAAGTGGTCTCCCGGTGAGCTGAGCCCCATCCCTGCCCCAGTCACTGTCACATTGGCATGCTGTGTGCCACACATCCTAACAGAGCAAACACGGCCGGCTGCTGTCTGCAGGGGCTGAGTATCAAGGAACATGGGCACAGCCGGGAGGCTCTGGCATGGGACCTGCTTGGGCTCAGCACCGTGGGAGTGGCCTGTCCTCCCCGTGCCTGGGCCTCGTCCCTAAGTTTGCTCCTGCAGAGGCAGTGCCAGCTGTCTGGGGTGTTGTCTGGGGCAGTACATCTGGGGTCCCATGGCTGCTTGGTGCAGGGAGCCCCTGGACGGCTTCTCGTGGGGCCCAGGATGGTCACAGCTCCGAACTTTGTGCCCAGGCTGCCGCAGGAGCTGGGCGGGCACCTGGTGCTGCTCTCAGTGGCCCTGCCCACAGCTGCTCGCCATATCTCCTCGACATTGACCAAAGCCTGTTCCATAGGTGGCCACCCCACACCCTCCCGGGTCCTGTTCTGTGCTCAGAACGCAATACCCACAGCTGAGTGCTTGCAGGGAAAGGGCTCGTGTAGCACATAGCTCTTGAGGACTGAGGCAGGACACCAGCCGACAATGCTGGGAGCCCCTAAGGACACTGATTGTATCACAGGAGCCGGGGGCCTAGGGGTGGGCAGGCCTGTGCCGACACAGCACCCTGCGTCTGTACTGAGACCTGGGCAGGCTCCCAGGGGCAGGCAGCAGCCTCCATGGGGGCAGTGGCCAGGGCCCCAGCGTGTGAACCCCAGGGGCACAGCCTGCAGGGGTCCCATCACCGCAGGTCAGCTGAGGACAACATGATCTGGAGGAGGAGGCAGTGGGCGGGGAGCACACAGTGCTGGCATTGGGTGGCTGCCGGGCTTTCTGGGACCCGGGTGAAGGGGCCTGCCTCTCGGGGGCAGGATTTCCTCCTAGCCACTGAGGCCTCACGTACTCCTGCCCAAGTCGCTCACGTGTATAAGATGCAGGTCAGGGTCCTCCCAGCCCCTTCCCTGCATGGGTAGAAAGCCACATTGCTGAAATACCGGAAGGTGCATAGCAGTGAACCGGCAGAACACGGACGCCTCTCCTGTGGGTTTATTCGCCATTTCCAGCGTTGTCTTTGGGAGCAGGGAGAGCTCCGTACCCTCTCCTCAGGGTCCATTCTTAGGGCAGGCCCCCGGGGAAGGTAGTGCAGAGGGTGGATAAAGGAAAGAGGTACGCAGAGAGAGCTCCTGGCAGCCCGAGCGGCCCCTCTGGACCGGTGGTCTGTGTCACCTGAGCTCTACAAGCTTGTTTTTATAGGACAGTACCCAGTCTTCCCGGGCCTGCGGGAGCTAGAGTGTGGTCAGCGGGCCTCCTGGGAGACACTCGTAGGATCGCGTGGCTCTGAGCCTCTCTGGGCTCTGCAGGTGTCCACAGCTCCGCAGAGCAGGCAGAGGCGGGGTGGGGACCCTGGTTGTGGACTGTGGGTTACTGCCCGCAGCAGTAGCTGATATGAAGAGAGACCGTGTGGCCGATGTGGCCCGGTGCTTCTGGGAGTCACGTGAGTGGCACTTGGCTCTTCCAGGTCCAGCTGTCTTCAGGGTGCCCAGTGCTCTGACCCAGAGCCCGCCTGTCAGCACTACCACCTCCTCCATTGTTTCCCTTAAACCAGAGTGAGCCGCCAGCACTCAGAGAATGAGTCCTGTGCTCCGGGAGCTGTGCTTGGGCCGCGCTGGTGATGGGGTGGGCACAGGGCCTCAGGGACAAGTGACTCGGCACCCTGGCCCTCCCGAGGCTCCCTGACACCCTCCTGTGTTTGCTGTGTGCAGAGCCTGTCCATCAGCACCTGGACCAGCATGAGGTGCGCTACCTGCAGTTCGCCTTCCGCTGGATGAACAACCTGCTGATGCGAGAGCTGCCGCTGCACTGCACCATCCGCCTGTGGGACACCTACCAGGTGAGTGCCCCCCGCCCCCAGGGAGTCCTCCTCCCGGGTGAGTCCCGTCCTACCCAAGGCTGTCTCTGCTATGGTCTGCTCTGCCGCTGTGCCGCGTTTGATTTCACTTTCAAAGCGTCGTCTCAGTTCAGATATGGTCCTTTGCAAGCCTGTTTCTAGTGTCCTTGTCATTCAACCAGACATAGAACAGGGAAAAGTTCTTTATGCTCTTTGCCTCCAGATTTCACCCTGTCTGTGGGGCAGCCGGGTCCCCACGGCTCACTAGGAGTTCACATTCCGGGCTGGTCCCAGGAGTGCGGTGAGTAATGCTTGTGACTCCGCTGCAAGTTCGAACTGCTTCTGCCCCAGACTCCATGCTCAGAACTCACACTTTGTCCGTCTTGGAGTTACTTATAATGAAGATTTAAGAGATCACAGATGGAGTCACTGCATTGTGAAATTTTCTACTCTCTGCTAGTTCCGATGAAATTCATTCCTGGAAGAGATTGAGTTTTCTGGAACAGACCACCTTTGTTCCCCTGAGCATCTGCTGCTCGTTCTCACATCATTTCACTTTGTTCAGGAATGTGGTGGAAGTTATTCCCATGCTGTGGGTTTAGGTGCCAGCCTTTGTCCTCACTTATAGGAAGCGGGCACCATTATGTGGGCAGGGGTCTTGATCTCTGCTCTGCAAAGAAGCTTTTAGCGTCTTGCTTGGGCTTTGAAAGGGGAGCCCTGGGGAGGCTGGTGCTGAGGATGGGGTGTAAGCAGGGGCTCCAGAGCTCCATGGAAACGTCTTGTGAGGCAGAGTACAGCCCAGGTGCCAGGCCTCGCCAGCACTGGGGTCACCAGCGTGGATGTCTGTGAGGATGGTGGTGGGAGGCGGGAGATGTTGGAGCAGCCAGGGAACTTCAGTCCCTCCGCTGACTTCTCTCTGAGGGTCAGTGCTCTGGGGCTGTTGGGCCACCATGCTACAGTCTCTGTCTGAGCTTGGTTCCATGAGGATCCTCTCAGAGAGCAGCCTAGAGCTCCTCTCCAGACTCTGGTTGCCGGACCTGTGCCCCACAGTGCGTGTTTTGTGGCTGAGTCTTGTGTTCAGACTTCTTGCAGCTTGTATGGCCAGTGATTCCTGGCCTGTGGGTCTGGCCTTTCTCTGCACTTGGCAGCCACTGAATTTCTGCCTAGTGACATTAGCGGGTACGTGCAGCCTTACCTGGGCTATTTGGTTAAAGCAGCCGTCAGTCTAGCGCCATTGATTGGCTGGCTATCGGATTACAGGAAACAAAACTTAATCTCTCATGAATTGCAAACATTCTCCATATCTGTGACTGGTTATGCTGTTCATTCCCAGGCCCTCCTCATTAAATACAGAGTTCTTTGTGATAACATCCGCAGTACAAATAAATAGGTATTAAGCCAATTGCATGTTGAGGAGCTAGAAGACCAATTGGCTCCTCCAAGGCCTGCACCCCTCCCCTAAAACTACTAATACTTATTGAAATTTTGAATACCATTATGGTCTCTTTATTCAGTTAATTTCCCTGAAATTAAATTTTTTCATGAATTAACTCATTTGTCCCATGGCCTCATTCATGGACTGACCGTACCCTGGTCATAAACCTTTTCATATTTTAAAAATTGGGGGTATTTCCATTTTACAAGGCCAAGTAACCATGAAGTTATATTGCATCTTTTTGCATTGAAAATACATAGTAATCATGGGATAGCGATCAGCTGCTTACTCTTCCCTGAACTGGAGTGTTTAATAGCAGGGTCACTACCGGTGTCTATAGTCTTTAACCCCTTGTGGGACAGCTTACTATCCTCTTGGACATGTGTCTGGGAAAGGACTTTAAGAAGCTCCTACCTATCCCATGTCCGGAGTAAGCAGGTGAATGAGGTGCAGTGTCACAGTGTCAAGGGTGCACCAGCAGAGAGCCCCGCTGGGTTTTGGGGGTCCCCTTAGGAGCCAGTGAAAGTCCCAAGAGAGCCTTGGCAGAAAGCCACCGTCAGGGCCTCCATGGAAGGTGGCTACCAGCTTCTCTGGACCCCTCCGACTCATCTCCATCCCCGCTCTGTGTCTGGCCAGGGGTGTTTGTGAGGCCAAGTATCCGTGGAAGCAGTTGGTGAGCGTCCTGTTATCTCACAAGGGAGAATGTGCAGAGGACTCTCGTTGTGAGTCTCTCCCTGAAGGCGGTGACTTTCACATCCCTACCACAGCAGTGCCTGCACTGGCCTTGGTCAGAGGAGCTGGGTGTCGATTGGCCTGTGTTCTTTAGTTAATCAGAAATCCACTGTCATTTTTAAGTTCAGGCATAGGGAAGCGAAGCCAGAACTCCTTCAGCTGGTCTCTGAGAAGTGGGCAGGAGGCCTGGGCCAGGAGTGCAGGCCTGGGGCAGCTGGTGGAAACACGCACTTAGAAGTGTCCGCCTCTGCGCAGCAGCCGCATTCCTGCCTCCATGCAAACATGAACGTCAGGAGACCACACAGAGTACTTCTGTGCGCCTGTGACCAAGGGCCGGGGATAAGGGCACAGGCCAGAGAAGGTGCCCATCACAGCACCTGCCTGCCTGTCGCTGGGACAGGAACAGAGCGGCTGGATGTTGTGCTCAGTGTCAGGTGATGGTGGATGCCGCAGGACACCCGAGCGGGGAGCAAGGCAGCACCCTGAGTGCAGAACCCTGTGGCTGGGCCACGGGCGGAGGGGAGGTGACCTTCTCAGCCCTCCTTCCAGTGCAGTAGCTGGGGTGGCCGGGGAGGGGTGGACATGGGCAGGTCTGCAGCAAGGGCCAGAGAGTGGGGGCTGCCATGTGAGGGAGAGAAAGCCCTGGGGCAAGGAGCGGTTGATGTCAAGGGTGCCTTGGACTGGGGTGTCTTTAAGTCAGAACACCCTGGAATGGTGGGTGATGGATTGGAGTTTGCCTTCCTGGGAGCCCCACTGTGGACAGAGTGGGCCACATGTGGAGGCAGCTGCAGATGTGTGCAGGTGTGTGGAGTCAGTGTGCACGTGTGTCTCTCTGCTGTGATAAGGCAGGGCCCAGAGCAACCACGGCCTGTGACACTGGCCAGTCCTCACTCAGCTGGTGCCTACAGACTCTGACACCACGGTGCAG
Organism: Petromus typicus; assembly: GCA_004026965.1. Lineage (NCBI taxonomy): Eukaryota > Metazoa > Chordata > Mammalia > Rodentia > Petromuridae > Petromus > Petromus typicus. Next base: position 105,051 of record PVIR01001784.1, read on the forward strand.
GCAGTGGAACCTGGGCTACCTGTGCAGCGCTGACGCTGGGGCCGATCCTGGAGCTAGCAGGGAAGAGCTCAGGCACCCGGAGATTCAGGGGCTGATGCAGAGCAGTTGGGCCATTTTGGCTGTGCAAGGAGACATCCTCCTGTGTGTGTGTGTGTGTGTGTGTGTGTGTGTGTGTGTGTGTATAGGGTACTGTTGTAGTGGAGATGCTGACAGACACTCCTTGGCACGGGGACCAAGGTCAGCACAAGAGTGAGCCGTTGACAGCAGGCGCCCTGGACTGCTGCAGTGAGGACACTCTCCTCTGGTCTCCGCAGGCCCATCACTGTGAATGCATGGTAAGACGCTGGGCAGATCCCTGCAGAATTGCGTTGTAGAGCAACACAGTGACTGGCAGACCTCAGGAGTACTGGCCTCACCTCGTGCAAAGGAATGGAATCCTGGGACAGAAAAAGAGGATCTGGGGACCCTCAGCAGCTTGTCTATCTTGGCTCACGGACTGGGTCACTTAGGACTTACCAGTGGGCAGACATGTGCAGAGTCTTTGGCTACCCCCGTGGGCCTGGTACAAACTCTGCATCCTGCCCTGCCCCCTTTCCTTATTGCTCTGCTCCTTCCTGCCCCCTTTGGCTCCTGTTGTCCTGAAAGCCCTGAGCTCCCCGTCCTGTGTCCTTTCCTGGGTAAGTTGGCTGCTGTTAGTTTGGGGGCTGGGAGACCCAGGGATTAGGGCCTCGCTGCTAAATTTATGGGGAAATAGTTTGTTGGCAGCAGGCGTGCCCTCAATGTGGCTGGCACCCCACCCCGATCCCTGGCCTGATGCTGGTCAGCGGGTTGTGTGGTGCTTCTCCTGGAATCAGCTCCCCACCTTCTTGCCTCCACATGCCCAGCGGGGGGCCATCGAGAGGCGTTTAGACTCCAGGGCCCTGCTAGGGAGGGTTCCAGATGTGTGTGCTCTTGCCGCTGTCTCCTTAGGCTGTGCTCAGCTTGGCTCCCTGCCCTCACCCTGTCACGTGGGCTTGGTGCACGGTCCCTGTGCCTGTCATCTACGGGGCACGGGCTGCCATCCACAGACTCTGCTTTGCCTTTAGCTTGGGGACTCCCTGCCTGCTCTGTGCCCTGTGGTGGTCTTGGGGCCCTGTCTGTTGCAGCTATCTGAGTCCCTGGACTGTGCTAACCTCTGTGCAAACCTCCTACAGGGACACTGACCCACAGATTCCCTCCCCGGGCAGGATGGGGACTCTGCGTGGAGCCTGGCTGCACGTGGGTGGGTGGACTCGCACACGGCCCAGTTCTGCTCCCAGAGGCGGAGGCAGCCCCAGATTCCAAGACACAAACCATGTGCTCAGTGGGTCCCGCCAATCGGGGAGACCCCACCCTTCTCCATGTGTCCACTGGAGGGGAGTGTATTGTGCCAGGCACAGTCTCTGCAGAGGGCAGAGGTGGCAGAGCACATTCCTGAAGGGCCCCTTCCCTTCCCTGCTGACATGTTGACAGTCTGGGACAGGTTGGGAGAGAATGGCTGCATCATCGTGGATGGAGGAGGCCATGTGCTGGTGAGGTGGGCGTGCCGAGGACCCCTCCTAAGAAGCCAGGCTGTGCCAGTCGGGTGGAGAGAGACAGAGCACTGCCGGGGGTGAGGCTGGGGCCTTTGGGTGCTGCAGGCACGTTGGGCAGGGTGAGGGTGGGAGGCTGCAGCTCAGCAGTGAAGGTACCCTGTGGTTTGCCAGAGCGTCAGCAGCTCCTCTGGGCTCTGTGGACAGAGGTGTCTTTCCCCTGAGTGCCGGAAGCTTGCATCCAGGGCCGGGATGGTGCGGAGGGAGTAGGTTTTCCTGTGCTCTTCCTCTGTCTGTGGTGAGTACACAGGGGTGGCTGGGCTCCCCTGGCCATGGACTCTCCTCTGAGTGTTCGGTGTGGCGCCTGTCTTCTCCTCTGAGGTCTCCTACTCTGCCCGGCCCGGGGTGTCTGCAGGGGCCCACCTGTGTTGCTTTGTGAGGACACGGGACCCAGGATGGCCTGCATAACCGAGGTGTCAGCTTTGCTGGGACCCAGTGAGCCGACCTCCTTTGGGTGAAGGCACCTGTTAAGCTTCTCTGAACTGATACCCAGGAGGCTCTTGCATTTGAATGGCCCTGTACCACTGGACCCCAGAGTGCCCCACGCAGCCTGGTGGGGTGGGACGAGTGTGGAGCCTGGCTCCCTGGGCTCCAGGTCTGGTCATTTCTGTGCTGTACCCTCCTTCCCTGAGGTCAGGGCTGTGACGTCCTGGGCCTAGAGCACCCCCTGCTGGTGGGACAGCCGCCCACTCTGAGACATGCAGATGGCTGGAGGGGAGTGGGATTGTGGGCCTCTGGCTGCATTGAGCTCCGCCTCACCCCGCTCGGCTCAGTGGAGCTGGGTCCTCCACAAAGGGCTTATGGGGGCAGTCCCTCTAGTCCTGGAGTCCTCGTTCTCCACAGCATCCTGGATGCTGCCAGTGCTGGGTGTCTGCCTGTGGGTCCCGGGTCACTCTCACCTGCAGGGAGTGTTGTTAGGACAGGGCGAAGGTGCCTCCGTGTGAGGCTGGCAGAGGTTTCCGGTGTGGACTGGGTAGTAAGTGCTCAGGCTGCGGGCTGTGCAGGCTTCGTATGACAGCCGTGCCGCACCGGTGTGACAGCAGCAGCCTCGCTGCAGGTGTGCCTGGGCATCCCGGTGTTACTGGAAGTGGATCTGGGGTCCGGGAGCCAGCGTGCCTTGCCCAGGACTTTCCTCCCTTTCATGTCACTGCTCTTGTTTCTGTATCTGTGTCCTGAGAGGCACAGTGGGCCTCTAAACAGCCATGAGAATGGGGTTCAGGCCTCCTGGTTACCCCAGGTAGTGCATGGAGGAGCAGGGGTTGGAGCCATGACCTGGCCGCCTTCGTCTATACCTTTGTGGCTCTGGGCAGAGCCTTCTGCGGCACACTGTACCAGCAGAGACTCCGAGGCAGGGGTCTAGGCCCTGTGGATGTGGCTTCCTGTGAGCCTGTGCCCCTGGGAGAGGTTAGCGTGGACCTCTGCATAGAAGGGCTGTCCGGTCTGGTTCCTGCTGAGCCCTACGGGCTGGGCATTGGCTGTGCCATTAGGAGACCTAGCCTCTTTGTTCTATATCACCAGGCCCTGCTAGTCATGTGTGAGCAAGAGCTCGGACAGGCTCTGATGAATGTCAGCTGCCTTCCTGAGCGGGGCTCACAGGAGTTCCCGGAGTGCAGGCCTGGGGTGCGGGAGCCTTCAGCTCCCCAGAGTACCAGATGGTCACGCCGAGTGTCTTCACTGAGTGCTGCACTCCCTGTGACTGTCTCCTGGGCAGTTTTTCTCATTTTCCTTCTGGGACCCAACACCCATGGAACGGGTCGGTCAGAGGCACATTGGGCAGAGGGTGGTGGCGCCCCTCGCACTCAGGCATCTCCCAGGGAAGGGCTCAGTCCAGGTCGCCGAGTCGTTCAGCACTCATACGTTTATCGAATGCCTGCCCTGAGTCCGGCCCTGCCCTTGGCACTGGGATGCAGTCCCAGAAAAGAGGGGGCTCCTGCCCTCAAAGGGTGCATGTCTTGGTGAGAGACTCTGGGGCCACCCCAGGAAGTCACTGCCTATCACCCAGGAAACGGAGCATAGTGCGGTGGCAGGCCCCCAGGACTGTGTGTTCTCAGGGAACATGGGCACTGCGGAGAAGGTGACCCTGAACTGGGGGCCACATGAGTGATGGGAGCTGCAGGGCCGGCCTCAGAGAGTGGTATTTCAGTCCAGAGGAGCCGTGGGAAGCCGGGCCAGGATGCAGGGGTGTGACTGGATGTGGCTGCTGTGGGCATTTGGGTGCCAGGGTAGAGGACAGGCTCTGAGCAGAGCCCTATGGATCCTCCTCCCACTGTGGCCAGGTGACATCAGATGTCAGAGATATTTGGAGCTCTTCTGAGCCTTCTTGGGCACTGCAGTGCTGGTTCTGTGAGTCAGGTGGCATTGAGACTGGTGGATCAGGTAATCTACTAAACCTAGGCACGGGTTTCTGTCTGACATCCTTCTCATAATCCCATTAAGATTTTTTTTTTTTTTAAAGGTTTTTTGAGACAGGGTCTCACTTTGTGGTTCAGGCTGGCCCTGAGCTCAGCCTCAAACTCACGTCACAGCAATTCTCCTGCCTCTGCCTCCCGAGTGCTGGGATTACAGGCGTGAGCCACCACGCCCGGCACTGGTATGTGGTACTGGTTGCCACTGGGGTGAGTCTCCACACCCAGTATTGTTATGTGGTTACCGGGGATTGAACCCAGGTCCTTGCGCTTGCAAGACAGACGCCGGAACCACTGAGCTATATCCCTGGCCCATAATCCCATTAAGATTTGAGGGCGTAAGCTCCTCGTGCCTGCTGCCTGCAGGAAGCTGACGTGCATCACTGTCAGCGGGCAGGGTTTAGACCGAGAACACCCAGCAGGTTTGCTCACCTAAGTGAATGTGCAGGGTGGAGCCACAGAGCGGTGCCCGCCGCCTCGGTATGGCCTGGGCAGAGTCCTGAGGACTTAGAGGGGTTCGCGAAGCCTGGCAGACCTTCCTCAGGGACTCTTATGTGGTTGCTCCTCTGTAGTCCTGTCACATGGATTTCATGGGAGGGTGTGCAGGGCTTGGGCACAAGGAGGAGGTGGCTTCTTCCCTTTGCTGCGGTGGTTCACTCCTGCACTGGCTGAGAGTATGAGGACCCAGAGGTCTGGTCCAGATGTGCCCAGGAAGAGTGATTGTCCACCTGGGGACTGGCACCCTGTCATTCCTCACCCAGCCCTGACCTTGGCCAATTCCCTTTGTAAACGAAATCCCCAGCCATCTTGGTTAGATTTCCACTGCTATGACGAACACCAGGGGTAGTCGGCTTATTAAATGGAAAAGTTTATTTTGGAAGTTCTGTCCACGAATGGGTGACTCTAAGCTTTGGAGGGCCTGTGGCAAGGCAGTACAGCATGGTAGGGGGGCCTGGCGGAGCAAAACGCCTCATCTCTCAAGCAGGAAGTGGAAGAGAGGAAGAGGAAGTGGAGGGGGCCCCACTGTCCCCACCCCCAGACCTGAAGGTGTTCTACAGGCCTCACAGTGTCTACCCCTCCGGGTAGCGCTGAGGTCCAGGCTTGCAGGGGCACTGCAGATCCAGATGACAGCAGTCTCTGGTTTCCAAATTTGTACCGACGACAGCTTTATTTCTGAAAGTTATTTGGTGAGATTGTAAACTGCAGCTACCCAGGAGCAGACATTTGATTTCTGCAGGAAGGTACAATTAAGGTGCGGTTGTCCTGTGTCCCGCTCTGTCACCTGGAGTCTAATCAGCGTGGACTTCCGGCGGCGGGCTTGATCGGGGCCAGAAGGTGAATGCTCCCTGTCTCCTGGACACCAGTTCTCTCCGGCTGTGCCACTCAAAGGTGTGAAGTGGATTCTTGCAATCGATAGCAGGTGGCCAGTCAGAATAAATTTCTTTGTGCCTGCTTCAAAGTGGACACGAATGCTTAGTTAATTCTGGAGTTAAGTTTAATGGTAATGACATTTTCTAAGGAGAGATTAAAGAGATCTTTTCCTGTAGTTTAAATGTTCACCCAACAAGGCAACTGTCAGCAGGCAGCTCCTTGGTGCTTCTTTCCTCCTTTTGGATTCGTGGATGTTCGCCGGCCCCGCAAGGACGGTCTGCCGTGTGCCAGGGCTGCCACCAGGACAGTCAGCGGCCCAAGTCAGGGACTTGCTTCGACCTTGATCTCAAGCTGCAGCCACCTGCGAGGGGTCAGCCACTGCCACTTTTCCAGGAAGCAGTGGTGCCCTGAGGATTGGAGTGGGCTTGGTGCTGGCCCAAGCTGGGCCTTGTGTTGACCCTGTTCCTGTCCACGGCCCCTCCACCCCCTGACCAATTCTCAGCAGGGGATGAGGAACATCTTGGGAGTTGGGGAGCCCTGCGTAGGAACCAAGGCCCGGGCACAGAGTTGAGGAGACCGCGGGCAGGAAAGACTCCCCACCTTGGTCAAAGGGCCTCAGGAGCCCCCCAAATGGCCTGGCTGTTGCTCACGGGGTGGAAGACACAAGGCGCAGCTCTCTGAGCTCCCCTAGTGTGTGGGCCACACCTCACCCACAGAGCTGGGTATCCCGAACAGCGCCCTCGGCTTAACTAACTATTCTGCAGGGCCTGGGTCAGAGGGCTGAGCAGAAGCTTCTTGGTCACCTGGGCGGCTGCATGCTCGGGTCAGGGAGGGTTTTGCCTTGGCACCATGGCATTTGGTTGGCTTTGCCCGCCAGGGGTGCTCTGGGACATGTGTTGCTCCCCGCTAGAGATTCTGCACATGTTGTCACTATCTTGTGTAGATGCTCAGCCAGGTGGAGTGCTGCTGGGCCATGAGGCCTTTGGAAAAGGCCCTGTGTCCTTATGTCCCTGAAGAGGGGGATGCCAGGACCTCCGGGGAGTGAGGCGCAGGAGACCAGCAGGACAGAGTGGCCGATTGTCTGGGAAGAGTGAGGAGGACAAGGCGTGGTCAGGGGACACGTGTGCTGCCTGCCTCTGAGGGCAGGGCCTGCAGGGCTTCAGGGCTGGTGTTCGTGGCTCCAGCTGAGGGCCTGGGATTTGGGTAGAAAGGACAAGTTTGAAATCAAACATCTTTCTGCCAGCGCTGCTGTTGTGGGTCATGGGCCGCTGGAAGCCGGGTCTTGCCCCAGCCGGGTTCCACAAGTGGACTCTGAGCCTGCTGAGGCCTAAATCTCCAGTCCCCAAGGACCGAGCCCTGGATCTTCTGCTGGCTCTGCACGCTGCCCTGAGACTTCTCCTCCAGCATGGGAGGGAGACAGGGGCGGCCCATCTGAGGTCACTCGGAGTTTGCCTGCTGGGTCCCGTTTCGCTAAGCTTTAGGCTGATGTATTCATATGTGTGTGAGGTGCAGTGTGACCTTAAGCATTTCCTCTGACTTTCTGGATGTAGAGTTAAAGAGGATCATGGCTGTTAAGGAGACCCAGAGAGGGCCTTGGCTTCACGAGGCTGTGTTTCTCCCGACCCTGGCTTGACCCCAGTGGAAGGAGATGGGCAGCAGAGGGGCAAGGGACATTGTCCCTGCAGGGAGCTGCTCTCCCCTCACCAGGGTTAGCTCTGCCCGCGGGAGGAACGCGTAGCCTGGAAGGTTCCTGCCAGGATGAGCAGAAGATGGATGAACTGAGGCCTGCACTTGTAGGAGAGCCCTGCATTCTGCCTTTGAGGCCGGAGGGCAATGTGTTTGGGGCTCAGGGAAGGATGCCACTGGCCTCCAGCCCCGGAGCCGCCGTGCGGCAGCTTCTAAGTGTTGAGGCAGCCCTGGCTCTGTGCAAGTGGTGACGGGAGTGGGGGTGGGGAAGGAATCCACACCGGCTTGGAACCAGCACACAGGCTTCCTCTTCTGGTGGGCTGGAGAAGTTGGCAAGCTGTCTGTGTGGGGTCTTCAGAGGCTATGTGGCCCTGCACGTGGCCGTCCTTCAGGGTCTGCCCGTGCCTCACTCAGGAATCTGCCCATACCCTTGATCTTTGCCAAGGCCCAGACCTGACCCCAGCTTGGGCCCAGCTGCCGCCTCCGCAGACCTTTTGGTTTGACGTCTTGGTGAGTGGGTCAGAGAGAAAGTAAGGGCTCCCTACCCTGCTGTCCGTGAAATAGTGGATTCCTTTCAACCATGTGGGACAGAGTCTTAAAAAGCAGACACCGTGGCAGTGTCCCAGCTGAGGTGAGGTGCCTTGTAGCAGCCCAAGCCACCACAGCTCTGTGGCCATTACTACCTGTGTGGTTCCTCTGGGACCCAGCACCCCAGGTGCTGTGAGGAAGGGCATCCAGGGTAGACCCTGCTCGCATGGTACGTGCAGACCTGTCTCATTTGTGTGGTGGTTTTAGGGGCTCAGTGACCTGAGTTGGCACTCAGAGTTGGTCCTTCTGATCTCCACACATAGGCCATGGCGCTAGGTGCCTTGCTGCCCACAAGGCTGGGCAGTCAGAACTCGCTGTGTCCTGGGGCAGGGTAGTGGCCCAGCACAGTTGGCCCTCAGTCTCCTGCAAAGATATTGAGTGCTCTGTGGTCCTAGGGAGCAGGGGTAGAGGACCGCGTGGTCTTGGCATCCCAGATACTGTGGAGGGCCGCTGGACATCTGAGGAGGACTGGACGCATGGGACCTGGCACATTTAGAAGTGCCAGGACTGGGGACTCTCTTCTCCCTCCTGTTCTGGAATACAGCTTTCTCCTTGTGGTGACTTGAGATTGCTCTGTCCCCACATTCCCATCTGTCTCCTTAACCTGCCGTACCTGCCGCAGGAGGTCTGACTGCTCCCAGTGCTGGGCTGTGGGGGCCGCTGTTGCTAGTTGGGAGCCCTGCGCAGGGATAGGAAGGCTCTTGCTTCTGGCCTCGTGGGCGTGGTGGCCCTTACAGGACACCTGCTGTCCTCACGGCCCTTGATTTATAGACTCCTCTCCTGAGGCCCTGTGGCCTGCTAATTACCTCCATCTTTATGTGCTCTGGAAGAAATTCAAAAGGAAAAATTAACCTAAGAATTGCTTTCAGGAGCTTGGCCCCATGTGTCTCTGGTATGGAGAGTGTTCTCAAGGCTTCTAGTCCAATTTCCTGTGACCTTTTGTTAATGGCCAGAGAATGAGGCCAGGACTCTGCATGGCTCCCTGTGTGACTCTTGCAGCCCTGCCATGTGGGTGTGTGGCTCCCTTCCCGGGCCTGCAGTGACCAGGCTTTGTGACATTAAAACAGCGCCCTGGGCCACCCATTGGCTTCCTGTCACTGCACAAGCACTGAAATTTCCGAATGTTAACCTCCTGGCTGCCACCGAGCCTCTGGACGCCGTGAGCAAGTGCATGGAAGCATGTCCCGGAGGACCACCCTCTCTGGGCCCCACGGCCTTGGTCAGTGCTGCTGGCCTGGGTTCAAGAAACCCGTGCCCTGTGGTGATCTCCCCATTGGGCCTCGCTGCTTGTTTTCTCTACATCATTTTTTTTTTAGGTTTTTTGAGACAGGGTCTCGCTTTGTGGTTCAGGCTGGCCCTGAGCTCAGCCTCCAACTCACATCACAGCAATCCTCCTGCCTCTGCCTCCCGAGTGCTGGGATTACAGGCGTGAGCCACCACGCCCGGCACTGTGGTATGTGGTACTGGTTGCTGCTGGGGGTGGGTCTCCACACCCAGTATGGTATGTGGTTACCGGGGATCGAACCCGGGTCCTTGCGCTTGCAAGACAGGCGCCGGAACCACTGAGCTAACTCCTCGGCCCTCTACATCATTATTTTACTCTGAGAGTGTATTAGAGAAGCTGGAGATTAGAGGACAGGCCCTCCCACAGTATCTCCAGCCGGTGTCAGTTATGGTACCAGGCAGGGCCGGCCCTCACCAGGGCCTCCGGTGCCAGTCACTCTCTGTGTGGCTCATGAGAGGGGGGCCGGGGCCCCCATCTCCAGGTGGCATGGGTGCTCATGGATGGTCGTGAAGGGCAGTTTGCTTTCATTTCCAACACGAGGCCAGTAGGAAATGCTAAACAAGTGAGTGATGTGGATGGGCCCAGGGCCCCACGTGCTCTCCTGACCAGGGTATCATCTGCTGTGACATTCTGACCAGGGAACCGTCCACTAGCCAACCTGCCATCTCTGAGGGGCAGCCCTGTCAGTGCAGCTGCCAGCACTTTTTTGTCCCTGAGCCTGATGGCCAAGCACAGATGTGCCCATGTGCTGATGAGCGGCTGCTCCCTGGCGGGGACCGAGCAGATGCGATCTGGAGTCTCTTCTCAGCTCCAGTGCATGTGCA
>PVIR01001785.1:6258-47982 GCA_004026965.1 Petromus typicus
TAGGAAAATGGATGCACCTGGAGACCATAATCTCAAGTGAAATGAGTTGAACACACAAGTTAAATATTGCATGGTTTTTTTTTTTTTTTTTTTTTAGGTTTTTGGAGACAGGGTCTGGCTTTTGTGGTTCAGGCTGGCCCTGAGCTCAGCCTCAAAGTCACATCACAGCAATCCTCCTGTGTCTGCCTCCCGAGTGCTGGGATGACAGGCGTGAGCCACCACGCCCGGCACTGTGGTATGTGGTACTGGTTGCTGCTGGGGGTGAGTCTCCACGCCCAGTATGGTATGTGGTTACTGGGAATCGAACCCGGGCCCTTGCGCTTGCAAGACAGGCGCCGGAACCACTGAGCTAACTCCCCGGCCCAAATACTGCATGGTTTTACTTGTGTGAGAAACTCATAGGGTAAATAAGGAGCACCTTGGAGGACAGCTATTCAGAAGTAGGGAGAACTTGCTCAGATGGGAAAGGAGAGAGAGAAGAGTAAAGAGGAAAAAAAAGAGAGAATGGAAGGAAAAAAGTGAAGACAAAGTTCATGTAAATGGCGAGGAAAAGAAGAGTTGAAGCGAGGGGAGATGAATGGGAACAAAAAGAAGAATTATGATATATCATGTACAGGTACAAATTCCCTATAATGAGTGTGATTAATAAGTATGATAATATATACACATACTAATAAAAATAAAGTTAAAAATTAAAAAGAAGAATTCTCAGGAATACTAAAATGTAAAGCTTCAAGAAGACTTTTCTTAACTGTAAAGTGTGAACATTCAGAAACAAAGCCTTTAAAAGAAGCCCGGAGTCCCGCCAACTACCTTTATCAACTTTACCAAACATGGCTAAGTGAGAACATTCACCAGAACTTCTAAGAATGATGGCAATGGATGCAAACCACGCAATGGAAGCAAACGAGATTTCTTAAACCACAAATGGTCCAACTTCATCGGTTACATTGCTTTCATTACTAAGCTAGCCCAGCTAGCTTTGTTCTTTAGAGCATAGTATTCATTAGGTCAGGTTTAGGGGTTTAATTCTCATTACATTTGCTTTGTCTTACTTTTTCTTGGCCAGATAGTGTCCTAATGCCCCAATCAATCCCCTTGCAAATATGTGATGAAGAAATCACATCTGTAGTCTTTCTTTTTGAAAAGGAATTTTTATGAAAAGCAATTTCGTCACTGTACACTGTGGGCTGCCTTGTGATGTTATGACTTTGCACTCTGAAATTCAGTACCCACCTGCAGCTCAGGAACAATAGTGCCCCTCTCTGGACAGGATCCTCCAAACGAAGTGAGTGGTGAAGGAAGCACAATAGGGTTTGGGCTGATGAAGTTGGACATATCGCAGGCTGGTGGGTCTGATACTGCTCTCTGCATGATTACTTTCTCCACCACAACAAACTGATTCCAAGGCAACCAGAGTGTCCTCTTCTCAGACAGAAAGGGTGATCGGTCAAAGAGTAAGATGACAGAGATGCCACCAATGGCCACAAGATCAAAGCTAAGAAGGAATAAGATAAGACAGTGTCAATCAAATGGGCATCTCAGATAAAATTAATGTTAACTATGTTAATTTTAGTTTTCTTTACTTCTTTTGAGATTCTCTTCTAATTTATAGATTTATTCTAGCTAAATATAAATTCCGCATATGACTTCTCTTCACTATCCAGTTGACTTTTGGAAAGAAATTCAATACCACCAGTTAATATTCACCCAGAATTCATAAATCCATTTTAATACCATCTTAAACATCACTATGACATTAATTTTTATAGAGCCAAATCTGACATTACAGTGAAGCAACTTCAATATCAAGTTAAGCTCATGAGAACAGAAAGATGATCGCTCAATATTTGAAAATAAGTGTATGAAAAAAGATGGATTTGAGACAAGAACTATTACTTTAAGTTCATAAAGATTAAACTTATAGTGAATAATGCCAACTATCTATAAAATAATAAGAAATTGCTAGTAAAAATTTTGATAATGTAATATAAAAAGTGAAGAATTAAAAGGTTAAATATCTGTTCAGGTTCACAAACATAGTATCAGAGACTAGATGGTGTCTTTAAGATAACTTTTGGAGAAAGAAACAGAAGAAAATTTGGGGAGTCAGGCTGAACTGTCACATCCAGGAACTTCTCAGATACTGTAACCTCCTTTGGCTCCTTATTCAGCCTGAAACCTATGTTCAGGATTGCAGGCTTGCTCCACAAAGACTCTTATCGTCTTTTTGTAAGACAGACTGTAAAGGACCCTGTTTATTTCTGCTAACATCTCCTTCCACATCTCTGACTAGGAAGCACTACTTCTCTAATCCAACTCTTCATCTGTTACAAGTGGTCGCTTATAAGACTATTAAACCAGAACATAAAAGACACAAGTTTCAGTTCATTCTGTCCTAGGTGCTTCTATCTTATTTCTCTTGTAAGTGTAATGAGATGACCTACTTGAGAACATTGAAAAAGATAAAATACTGTGTAAAAGTAAGATAATGATAAATTATTATCATTATATCTTAACAACAGGTAAAGGGCAACATGATGCTCCCTACCTACACTTGTCAAGGCAATGTAAATACTCAAAGCAATGTAAATCCACAGGAGGCTGATGTAAGCATTTTCTTGTGTTAAAAAAAGATCTTTCAGTAAAACAGTTCTTTCATGATAAAAAGCCCTGATAGGGAATCCGAGTTAATTATGGACATCTCATCACTCCCTGTACATTACATTATTACATTTAGTGTAGTATTACCAATCATTTTTCATTGCAGAAATCTTTCAGATAAGGATAAATGGACAGTAACAAAGGATGGATAATACTGTTTTCTTATCGGTATTTTTTTTTAGTGAACTCTTTAATATTAAGGTTGTTTCTGAAAAGGCAATTTCAGAAATACATCAGTTATAGAAAATTACCTAGGTTTGAACTAAAAAAGAAATACCAAACATTTTATGGTTTAAGATAGAGAGGTTGAATTCATGATAATTTGGGAGAAGATTAAGGCTAATGTATTGGGGAAGAAACTAATCCTGCTTACGAGACCATTCTTCTCATTCACCTTCTACTTTGTCTTTGGGAAAATTTTTTTTCTTTACCCAAAAAGTGACCTTTGATTCCTTAAAATTAAAGTGGTTATTTATTTAAAAACAAAAAACAAACACAAAAGCCAACCTATTCCCCTCCAAAAAACACCATATGAATCTGGGAATTATTTTCTAATTCTGGCCATGTTAATCAGACTGGGCAGTCATCTTGTTTAGTAGAAAGAATGGAGGTTTTGTTTCACATATCTATGTATGAGTTTGAGCCCCAGCTCTACCATATTAACTGTCTGTCTTTGGGCTAGTTATTTAACCTCCATGAATTGCATTTTTCTCATTAGTAAAATGGGGCCATTATGACATATCTTGTAGCTACTATTGTAAATGAATAAATGAGTAAAGACTTAAAGGTCAAGTATACAGTAGGGACACAACAAAGGTTAACATTTTCAACTCAGATACTCTGCCCTACTAAATTTACTGTAAAGTTTTCTTTTCCTGTAGTTCAAATTAACTATAGACCAACTCTTGATTATCTTCACGAGCAGATTTTGATATTTAAGTTCTTGGAACTTTCCCCAGGCTTTTTGATGCTTAGTTTTATGTCTCAATTTGGCTAGGTTATAGTATTTATTCAGCCAAACACCAATGTAGGTGTTGCTGTGAATGTATTTCGTAGATGTAGTTAACGTCTACAATCAGTTGACATTCAGTAAAGAATGATCTCAGTAATGCATGTAGGGCTCATCTTATGCAATCAGCTGAAGGCTTTAAGGGCAAAACTGCAGTTTCCCTGAGTAAGAAAAAAAAAGGAAAAATTCTGCCTCAAGACTACTGCATCAACTACATTCTGAGAGTTATCAATCTGCCAACCTGCCCCACGGATTTCAGACATACTAGCCCCCACAACCATGTAAGCCAGTTTCTTGAAATAAATTGAAATCAGTCGGCCTTTCTCTCCTATGCTTTATATATTCTGTTTTTCCATTTCCCTTGAGAGTCCTGAATGATATACTTCTCTTCCCACCTTGCTGTTGTTCATAGTAAACAGTGCTTGGCTTACTCATTAATTAATGTGGAGGTAGAGGGTAGATCTGTAGCCAGATATTCTCCTAAACCATTTTAATGTCAAACAGAACGCTCTCTGAATGATTAAGTTTTTGGTGTTTTTTCCTATCACAAATCACCCCCCATTTGCATGGATCATTAAGAACAGGTTTTGATGTCATATGAGAGTGGTTATAAAAGACCCAAGGGAAAATATTTGTTGGAGGCTGTTGTCATTGTATAGCATCAAATTAGTCCTGTCCATAAATGAAAGACTGCTGTATCCTATGCAGTGCCTTACGGTATCTATAAAAGAACAAATTTTGCCTTGAGGAAGATCACAGGGAACTGGTTTTTTTTTTTGTATTTTAGTCTTCAGAAAAAAAATTCTCGCGATGTTTAATGTTTCACAGAGCTTTCTAAAAAAACCATTATGCTACCTATTTTCCTTACATTAGCCAAAATGTTTACAAATAGTCCACTTTCAACCCTTTACTGAGCACCAGTTACTTATCTAAGATGAAGAGATGAGTCAGGTTATTTAGATTCAAATAACTGGGTTCTGTTCATATTAGATATGTTAATCAGGATAAGTTTTCTCATTTTCTAAGTATGGAGGACCATGATATCTACCTCACTGGGCCGTTGTGGGGATGAAAATAGAATGACATTAATAAAAATGTTTGGTATAAAATAGACTCATAAATATTTATTTTTCCTTTATACTTGCCTTTGCTCTTCTGCCAATCTGGTCTCTGCTCCCTTCAGTATCTAATCATTGCATTTTAAAGGACTCCCTCTTCCACAATGATCTTTCTTTTTGCCTTGTATATATTGCTTTGGTCCAATGAGCTACACTTTTCCTGGTTGTCAGTCAGCAAGTGGTTGATAAATATTGTGTGTAAACACTGGGATAAACAGTGGGAGTAAACAGCTCAGTGTTCCACATGCCACATTTGCATCTGACACGGACTTTGAAAGAGCTGACAGTTTAATCCAACGCAATGATACCCCTGGTGAGAATTGCAAGCACTGTAATAGACTGCTGCGATGGATATTTGGATACAGAGAACCCCACCGACACCTCACATATCCAACTTTGCCTACTAGGTATCTGTGTGCTAATCTTAGTTTTTCAATATTCTTTTACTCTCTGGTATATTTCGCTTATGATTTGTACTTTGGAAATATACTTACTTAACCTGAGGTAGCCATGAGCAAAGACATATAAATGGAAGCTCTCTCCATACTGTCACTTCCTGATCAAGAAATGACAGGGCCGGGGATATAGCTCAGTGGTTCCGGCGCCTGTCTTGCAAGCGCAAGGGCCCGGGTTCGATCCCCGGTAATCACATGCAATACTGGGCGTGGAGACTCACACCCAGCAGCAACCAGTGCCACACACTACAGTGCCAGGTGTGGTGGCTCACGCCTGTCATCCCAGCACTGGGAGGCAGAGGCAGGAGGACTGCTGTGATTTGAGTTGGAGGCTGAGCTCAGGGCCAGCCTGAACCACAAAGTGAGACCCTGTCTCAAAAAACTTTAAAAAAAATGACAATGGGATAACCTGGATGGAATCTGGGCCACATATTTGTACACTTCTGTCTTTAAGGAATGTGAAAGGAGAGTTACTACAGCCAGGGAACTCGTACCTGATAAACCTCCTCACAGACAGCTCAGCAGAGGAGGGTCTTAGGAATTTACTAAGATCAAAAACAGAAAAACAACAATAAAAAATTACCCTCTCTAATGTTCTTTGTAATTTGGAGCAGAAACTTGGAGACTTTCTAGATATCAAGATTCTTTTTGCTTCTTCTGTAAATATCAAATAATTTACAGAAAGCTTTGTATTAAAACTAAAAGCAGCAACAACAAAAATCTGAAGGCTGCCAGTTCTCCATAAGAAATCAGTGTCTCAGAGGAGATATTCTACTTGGAGAAATAAGCATTTTCTCCATTATGGCGCATAGCTGAAGAGGCTGGCAATGACAGGCTACTTTTGTGTATAAGTTACTGATGAGGGACTGTGTATCAGTTACCAAAATTTATCAATCAAATTGGAAGGAAGCCCCCCTTCAATTAATAGAGAGCTCCAATTATGGAACATTTGACAAGAAACATAGTTTTTCTATTTATGTAGTCTACCTGGTACCAAACTAGTTTCACTGAATTTGCTATAATGAAGAAATGACTGGCTAGTATTAGCAATATAATTTATATACCAATAATTCAGTAAAGTTCTTAAAATCAGCTTTTTTTTTTTTAGGTTTTTTGAGACAGGGTTTCGCTTTGTGGTTCAGGCTGGCCCTGAGCTCAGCCTCCAACTCCCATCACAGCAATCCTCCTGCCTCTGCCTCCCGAGTGCTGGGATGACAGGCGTGAGCCACCACGCCCGGCACTGTGGTATGTGGTACTGGTTGCTGCTGGGCGTGAGTCTCCACGCCCAGTATGGTATGTGGTTACCGGGGAATCAAACCCGGGCCCTTGCGCTTGCAAGACAGGCGCCGGAACCACTGAGCTAACTCCCCGGCCCCAAAATCAGCTTTTTTAAGGGCAGGCTAAAGCTCTTACTTATCTTTTTAAACTCTTTTTACTCTTGATAAGCAGTTGAAAAAATAAATTAAACACAGCCCTAGTTAAATAATTAGCATTTCCGAAATAGTTAGGACTAATGCAGTTTGACTGTAGGCTCTTGAAATGAGATATCCTTTTACAGTGTGATAAAGCTACAAGGTAATGAGCCTTTTCTGAGAGTACTGTAGTGATTCGTTATGAGTATGACACATTAAGGGCCACCTGGATACTAGGGCCCCTCGAGGCCACTATTATGATGCTCCTGACAGTCATAAATACCTTGAGAATAGACATATGGACCTATTAACTTAAACATTTTGAACAAATGTCTACCTAAATGATAGCAGTATAAATGTTTTTGCGGGCAAAACATTCCGTGATAAAGTTTTACTTAGAGGTCTTGCTTCTCAAGTCTTAGAAAACCTGAGTGGTTGGTGCTTCAAGTTAAGTCATCAATCAAGTGCAGTCACTGGACAAATAGCCTAGGGAGGCCCTTTTAAAAAATCTTTTAATCAATACTGAATTTTGAACTTTTCTGAATACATTGCGGACATGTTCATTTCTGAAATACTTTGGGCCTGTTGTGGAAGAACGGCACAAGTTGTTCCATAATTCCTCATTTATGATCTTCATCATTTCATGGAAATTGAAAGTGGAATATACAGGTGGAATTTTCTGAAATGTATGACCTTATCTAGGCCATGATAGTGAAAGGTTAAAAGACAAAAATGAGGAAAGAAGTATTACCAATGTCTTTTCTATATACAACTAAAGGAAGATGGACTTTCTATCACCGTATTTTTTTTTTTTTTAAGTACAGGGGATTGAACCCAGCTGTGTTCTACAACTAAGTTATATTCCCAGCTGCTTTTATTTTGAGACGGGGCCACATTGTCTAGATGGAACTTGACCTTATGATTTTCCTGCTTTAGCCTCCCAACATGCTGAGATTATAGGCATGGATCATCACACTCAGCTTCACTGTGCTGTGTGGAGCCCTGGCTTTATCCATGGCTCACTGTCAGTACTTGGCTTCTACAATGATCAGAAACGGTGCTGACGTACCTCCCGTCTTGCCGGCTGATGGTAAACCCATAATCGCTGTGGTGCAAGAAACTGACATTCACTCCCACAAGAGGGGTTCCATCGACAGCCACCACTTGGCCTCGAATTACACAGGCACGGCTGAAACAGAAAAGCAGAGCAAGTAAGAAACTAGTGAAACTTATATCTAGATGTCAAGTTGTAGAAGCTTTGGGAAATGGTCAAATATAATCAAGAAAACAATAATTTCATCAACCAGTACTAAGAACTAATACTATTTTGGAGAACACTGTACATTTATTTGTCTGTCAAACTTAGGCTCATGCTAGCTGTAGTTCTTAATTTTGTTTAGCTTAATAGTATATTAACATCGCCCAATATAATTAGAAATTCTTTAACCTAAAAATCTATTATTCTATAATATATCCTTAAAAAGGCCACTTCATAACTTGCTTAAACTACCACTTACATTAGGAAATTTAGTTGTGTCCTGATGGTTTTTCTCTTATCAAAGTTAATTACATTAGTTAATACACAGATATATTGCAGCTGTGATTAAAGTTCCTATTTACTCTCTCCTATCACTTATTCCTGGTTTTCTCACTATAGGTTGTCAACTTGTTATGTTATTCTCTGTGTATTTATGTACACATGTATTACTATACACATACGAACTTTTGAAGTTGAAAGAAGAAGATATAAAAATGCTAAACACCCCAATATCAATATCTGAAATTGAAAATGTAATTAAAAACCTACAAGCAAAGAAAAGTCCTGGTCCTGATGGTTTTATTGCTGAATTCAACAAAATTTTTAGACAACAGTTAATGCCACTACTTCTCAAACTCTTTAATGAAATTGAAAGGGAAGCAGTATTCCCAAATTCATTTCTGGAAGCAACCATTACCTTGATTCCAAAAGCAGAGAAAGACCAACCAAAAAGAGAACTACAGGCCAATATCCCTAATGAACTTTGATGCAAAAATCCTCAATAAGATACTGGCAAACTGAATATAGAGAGTCGTCAAGGAGGTCAGACACCCTGACCAAGTCGGATTCATCCCAGGGATGCAGAGATGGTTCAACATACATGAATCAATAAATGTTATATACTAGATTAACAGACTCAAGGACAGAAACCATATGGTCATTGCAACAGATGCAGAAAAAGCATTTGACAAAAATCCAACATCTGTTTGTGATCAAAACCCTACAGAAATTTGGAATGGATGGACTTTATCTCATCCTAATAAAAGCTATTTATGAGAAACCAACAGCCAGCACCATACTAAACGGTCAAAACTGAAACCTTTCACACTAAGATCACGAACAAAACAAGGATGTCTACTATAACCACTCTTGTTCAATATAGTGATGGTAATATTGGCCACAGCAATTAGATAAGAGAAAGAAATAAAAGGATTAAAGATACGTAAGGAAGAAGTTAAGTGGCCACTGTTTGCTGATAACATGATACTCTCTATAGAAGATCATAAAAACTCAGCCAAAAGATTACTAGACTTAATCCCAGATTTAGTAGCTAGATAAAAGGTCAACACTCAAAAATCAATACGCTTTGTGCACACAAACAACAGACTCATTGAGAAAGAAAGTGAGGAATCAATTTCTTTCACATTTTTAAGGCTATTGATATGTACATGTTCAATTGTTTTCTCCAGAAAAAACTAACCCAACAAACTTAGCTGGGTGAACAAGTAAGTCTAGATGGGAGCTATGATCTTTGACTATGGAATTCTGATATATTTTTTTGCTTATTTTAAATAAAATATTACATAACATTTCCCCTTTAAACTAATGAGTCTTATCCTTGCCAGTGAATGATATTTCATTGAAATAGCCCTTAGTTGGACCTGTCTGTCAGGGACACAGTTCACTATAATCCTTATTACTTCTTGGTCTAGTTTGGCTAATAAGCTGTAACAAATTATAGTAGTTTGACAGTTAAGAGGCCCCTGGGGTACTTCTAAGCAAAAATTTTTTTCACTAGTCTACTATTATTTGGGAGTGGGTGGCCAGGATAGTTTTTTCACTGGAGTTCAACCCTAGTCCTGGCAGCTCTGAGCTCTTGGTCATGCATTTTATAGCTGGAACTGACAAGGTCAAGGGAAACTAAACAAGGTCAATGATTTTCTCCTGTGCATGAATGTCAGTTTTTCACCAAACAGGATTCAGGATATTCTGGACAGTTCAGTTTTTGATTAAAAAGGGATATATTATTCGGGCCAGTAAGACTTTTCAGAGTAGCCTTACTACTGTAATTTCTCCCTGGAATTATATATTCTTCTATCAGAATCAGAAAGTCAAAGCAAGTATCTAAAGTCTCTTGATCACAAAGATCATCTGCGGGAAAATACAGAGTAAAATGAAACAAAACAAAACAAAACAAAACAAATGCCTTAAAATAGAGCAGGAGTTAACACTTTATTTTAGCCAATAAACCTTATAACTGAATTCTACTGTAATCAAAGTAACTGGTTATAAACTATGCTAATAGGATTTATGGTGAATTATTTCAGGCCTTTCCATAACACACATTACAAGCCATATTAAATGTTACACAAAGGTAAGCTTGTATAATTGTTGCTAATAGTGTTTGTGTATATTCAGGCTCCACACCAGTGTCCCTAGTTCTCCAATGTAGATCAGTAGCTTTTTTCCTTTATTTTTGTGAATTATGTAAGACATGGTGCTACATGGCACGCGAATGGCATACGGCAATGTGCTTTGCCATGTCTGATTTTTCTAGTCTCTGTATCATTTCAAAGCCCTATTTGTTCTAATAGAAAAGACACTGGAAGTCTTTGAGTTCTGGATTTTGAACATGTCCTGACAAATCTGACACCAGGTTCAACGTCTGATGTAATAGGAAACGAAAATAAATGACATCTTTGGTTATATACAGTAAACTTTTAGAGGTCTTTATAAAACAGTATTTGGATAATCGAAATGGGTGTATATTAAGTGGAAATACACTGTGGCAGTTTCTTACAAATTACATAAGAACTGGAATTGGAGTGGCTGACAAGAGAATGTGTGTTAGTGAAGCCAAACCTCTTGGAAATAAGTCAATCCCCAAATGCTGTTGGCCCTTTTGGGATGCAGTACGGGTCAATTGTAAACTTAGACCAATTTTCCACTAGTGAATAAGGTAGGTCTTGTAACAATAATGTCTACCGGGTTCTTGCTGAATTCCTATTGCAAAGATAATTCTACACTCACTCTTTTTATTTTTCCACATTAATCTACCCATTGTATCCTTCTACAGCTCTACTAGCCTCAATTGTTTTTGTTTTTATTTTGTCAAGTCTAGTTGGCATTATTTCCTCATATTTTATGACAGACACAGATCTGCCTCTTCTGCTGTTCTTTTATTTTCTGCATGGCTTGTATTTATGAAAGACCCAGGCTGGTGAATGAAACTCATAAAAGTCATCATTATTCTGTAGATTTCCTTTGTATTCTTCTCCTCCTTCATTCTGTATCTCATTCTGAGTAGACTTGCCTTTTGATTCCTCTGATCCTTAATATTCCGCATATTTTATGAAGTACACAGATCTGTGTGATAACCACTCATCAAAGTCATCATTATTCAAGACGTTGTCTACCTGTTCTCATTCATTTCACTCTTCATCATTCATAAATAATGCACACAGACTTGTCGTTCAACTCCCCTACTTTTTTATTCCTCATATTTTATGATGCACACCAACTTACACCATATGATAAGACCTTATAAAACTTATTACTCTACATTTATCAGTCTCAAACTCTCCTGGTAATGTACTAGGCATTAAATGTTCTAAGATTCTCTGAGTCTCGCTGCATTTGCTCCCATTATTTACACACTCCTTGTCATCCATTTTTCACAAGAATATCTCTTTGCTCCTTTTATTTCTGGATTATTAGTATTTACTGTAATCCATGACCAGTATCAGTCATCTAAATTGCCTGCATTTTAGGACAGTGCTAAAATATTCTTTTTAATTTTTGGTAAGCTTGACTGACATTACATGCAGAAACCTAGGAGGAAAAATCTACTTCGCAAGCAAACTTTCCATTTTGAAAAGAAAGCTCTCGAGCCTTTTCACTGCCCTCGGCCCGGCCGGCTCCAGGCAGCCGGAGGCAGCCTTCATATATATTCTTGGCAAGGACGGGATGGCGCTGCTTTGTTCAGCTCAGCTGCTATTTTGTGGACTCCCAGCTTCTAAACTCAATTTTCTTCCTAATTGTGGATGGTAGCGTTGCATCTGTCTTGTTTTTCCTGATTCACGCAGCCACTAAAATGCAATTTCTCTGCCATTTGTCTAACCTGTTCTGATTATCTTGCGCAGATGCAATGCAGCCTGTAGAATTCATCTGTTTCCGAGGTTAGAGCCAAGCTGCAGAGTGAAGTGTGCATGGTGGGGGTCTGTCTTTGTCAGTGCCGCAGTTTTACTCTCTGTGCTTTCTCAATCCCATTGTGATGCCTCCCTGCTTCTTCCTCCAGAGCCCCCAGTTTCCTTGAATCACCTGGCCTGGCCTTGCCTTGTATCAGAGAAGCATCTTGAGCTCTTCAATTTTTGCCACATCAAAACTACTCTCAACCTGAGTCCTAGTCCTTTGAGAACCTGTCTTTTTCTGAAACCCTTTCAGTTCAATAATACTGAGGGAAATCTTCAGAATCTTTCAAGCCAGGTAATAGAGGCTGTTGTGTGCAATGTCATGAAGCTGGCCTGCCCACATGTCCAGCAGGTATATGCCCTGAGTAGTCATCTTTTGTGCTGGTTTTGTGTGTGTGTGTGTGTGTGTGTGTGTGTGTGTGTGTGTGTGTGTGTTGTGTATGCGCACGCACATGCGCATGTACTTGTGTACGCTCAGCGGCAGACACTGCACACTTTACATTTTTGCCTGAGGCTTTCCTTTGATTCACAGACGTGGATGGGATGCTTTCTTTCCTTGAACCTTTAAAGGTGAAAACTTCCGCCTGCTGTTGCTGGTTATAGCAAGAGAACCTGAACTTAGATGGGCATGTCCAAGGCGACTTTACAAACGTGTGTGGGGAACGGCACCCCTCACTGTGTCTCTTTTCCTATTCTCCGGAGAATACAGGCTTCTGCCAAGCCATCCACCTGCTGTCACTATGCGAAGGCAGCAGCCCCACAGGAATTGCTTCTCCACTTTAACTAAATGCTGAATTCTTCAAGTGTTTGGAACTCGGTCTAAAAAATAGGGTATCTTGGGAAATGCGAGTCAGAATACACTTTACTGGGAATCTTATTTAACTAACAAGCTCCTTGTTAGACTGCTCCGATGCAAGAGGTCTAATTCATTCTGTATTTGCTATTTTCACGGCATAGTCAAATTAGCCCTAGCCTCCAATCAACTCTTGGTTCCATTTTCCTCTTTCCTTATTTGTTGTCTTTTGTCTTGTGTGTCAAATCACCTATATTCATTCAACACCTTACACAACTGTATTAACCTGAAGCACAAAAGTTGGTTTGCAAAACAAGGCTGAAAACTAAATTGCCAAAAGAAGATGTAATTTACTGCATTGTATTTCTGATTAGAATCTTTCATAAGGAAAATGAAGCTTAGGGCTCAGGAAGTTATAGCTGTTTGCTTTTGTTGCTAACAGGAACATCAGCAGCCTCTGAAGGGTAACATTAAAAAATCAAGTACCCAGCCAGTGGGTAATCTAGCAGCAGGGGGCAGGTTGGGCTGTTTTCTCCATAGGAACAGACGAAACCTTCTGTGCAAGTTGACATCCCCGGTCAACAGGGCACTGACAAGGCCCAGACCAGAAGCCATGCGAATCCTCTGTTCACTGGTGCTAATTCCTTGATGAGTTGTCAGGTGGCAGAAGTTTTCAAGAGTCATAATCGTGTCTCAAGTGAGGCATGCTTTGAGAGTTTCCTCGGCGTCTTTTCCACGGGCTTATCATACCCTAGCCTCATGCTTCGTAGATTGCTGCTTCTAGGGCCCCACTGGACTGTGAAGATGTCTAAGTGGTAGGGACAAAAGGCTTCTGATAGTTCTGTTATCCACTATCATGATATAAGAAACAAAAGGGTCTTTTCTTTAGTTTGCAATTTTGGGAGTTTGACATTGATCTTTAGTCCTTCCTAGTAACCCTCCTTTGCTGCAGATGAGCAATTCTCAGACTTGATAAGACCTCAGAATCCTCTGGAGGGATTTTAAAAACATATCGTTGGGCCTCATCCCCAGAGTTTCTGATCTAGTAGGTCTTGTGTGGGGCCTGATCATTTATATTTCATTTTTTTTCTTTTTATTATTATTATTTTTTGAGACAGGTCTTTCTTAGACTCACTATGTAGCCAAGGCTGGCCTCGGGCTCCCAGTGATCCTCTTGCCTCAGCCTCCTGAGCGCTGGGATTACAGTTCAATTTATGTTTCTTATGTTGTTTTTCTGAGTTTATTGGTATACTTTAAGTATATATTATGATCACATTCGTCACTGAGAAATTGTACTTGTACATGATATACCTTAATTCTTATTCATTCTCCTGCATTCCCTCCCACCTCTCATATACATAAGCTTTGTTTCTGGTTTTTTCCTTTTTACCATCAAATTTTTTTCTTTCTCTTCCTTGCTTTCGCCTGCCCCCTCCACAGTTCCCCTTTCTCCTTGGACACTTCTGTGCTATTTCACAGTATCTGTCATACATTCTGGACCTCATTCACAGCCTCAGTTTCTCACATTAGAAAGACACTATTTCCCAAGTACGCTGATCTTACTGGTCTAAAGGCCCAACATGAAGAATTGCTGTTTAATGAAAGCAGGACCATCGTATAATCAGCCATCTAATGTATCTGAACTCAGGAAGAAGGCAGGAAGCATAAACCATCTATCAGTAGGTCAATCATCAAACTGGTTCATCTGGCCATTATGAAATTTATGACCTGACTTTTGAACTCTTCGATGTGAACCTCTGGGGAAAAGTTTTGCAACAAGTGTGGTTGGGGGAGCCATACTGAAACTCTCATGACAAAGTGGTGCCCTTACAAATCCACAGCATAAAATAAAAATACATTTTAACCCAAATTATCTACCTCAAATAAGTGTCAATTGTCTCCCCATCCCTATTACTCTTGTTATATAATACTTGTACCCTTGTTAGTGTACCTGTTACAGCATGTTTTGGATGACAGTTATAGGTCTCTCTGTCTTTCCTATCAGACATTCACTCCAAGGCAAAGAGTGTGTGACTTTTTTTCTCTGTGTCCTTCCAGTGACTAATGTACTCACATGTGCTCCAGAAAGGGTCCTAGTACTTCAACTCAAATATTTTATCTAAACTTTTAAGGTACTTGCAACCTATCCTCATGGTGCTGCTTCACACATTTCAGACACTACTTTAAGGCTCCTGTGTGACAGAAGCCTTGCAGTTCATTTTACGGAAGCCACCATTCTGGACTGTGCATCATGACATTCTCATCACCAGAGTTGCATTTCATAATTGACTACTTCAGGGAATTAACACGGACCTGGGCACTGGGGAAGGGTGAGCACTCCTCCTCACATGCTTAATTTAAGCACACTAATCCCATTGTAACCATACAACTATTATTTGATATTTCATACTTTAAATACCTTTCAGGTTTCTAATATCCAGATGGCAGGTCCCACAGAACATATGCTATTTATGATACATGTTAACTAAACTGGTACAGCACCACAAAAACATTTCATATCATAGCATTGATCCATTTGCAAGTTTTAAAAATGTGAATGCAATGACTGTTCATATGCAAACCCAGTAAAATCTCATTAGTTTTTACTTAAATACAGCAGGTTGATTTAATCCCAATTCTGTCGATACTAACTCAAAGAAATAACACCTACCAAGTTGGTAACATTGAAAGCAGCTGGGAGCATTCCCCATCAACATTCTAGAGCTCTGGCAAAGGTGGGGCCACTGAAAATGCAGATAGCTTTTTAAGCAGAATTATTTTCCTTAAGGCTGGTGATGTTTCAAGTAAAACAAAATGGGAGCACTCACCCTGAGGTAGGGTTGCTATTTTCCCATCTGCCCTGGTAATTGCTTGTCAAAAGTACGCTTGCTTTGGAAGCCTGAGATCCCCAAAGTAATGGGAAAAAGATCAAGTGTTTTTTTGAAGAAATAAGAAAACTGACGACACAGTCACATTTCCAGGACTGCGGAAGTGCCAGTTTGCTTCATTCAGACACATGATTATTTTTTGTTCCGCATTTGAATCCTGAAATATTTGTCCTGTAAGCCCTTGCAACTCTTGAACAGTCTGTTTTTTTTTTCTTTTTTCTTTTTTGGTTTGTTTGTGTTTTGCTTGTTCTACACATTACTCAAATGGTTTATCTTTGTAATCAGCCTTATGGGGTTTTGTTAACCTCATTAACCTTCCGTGCAACTTCTCTGTGGATCTGCCTTGAAAATAATGGATAGTCATTAAATATACAGCAGGTTCCTGTTGTTGGCTATTTCCTGGGCTTGGATTAGTCTTCTTGTGCAAGAGGAAAGTGTGTCCTGGATGTGGCCCCCACTGTTGTCTAGGTCTGCACTGCTAGTCATCATCAATGTGACTTTACCTAAGAAGGACAGTGACTCTGTGCTTCATTTACTCCTTAAATAAGGTGAGGATAACACTTCTTTCCCCTCTTCTCCCCCATTACCTCATAAAGATCTTATAAAATCAAATTACTCACTAAAATGACCACATTCAGAATGAGACTTTTCAAATTGTCTTTTAAGCCACATAATTACTATTTTCTTTACCCGGACAAATCTGTCTCTCTGCCACTGGCTCTCTGTCTGTTGCTGTCTCTCTCTCTCTGTTTCTACTTCCCATGAGCCTGGTGCTCTGCCAGTTTCCTTACCTTATTTCATTTCATAGCCTTTTGACCCTAAACAGGTGCAACAATTAGGCTTGTTTTAAAAATGAGGAAACTGGTTTAAAAAAGATTTAAAAGACAGTTGCTCCACTTCTAACAGCTAGTAAGTTGTAGAGTGATGAAGGTCTTTTAACTCGAACTATAAAGAACCTGAGCTGCAGATCTTCTGAGTCAATATTTAAATAATGTGGCTACAAATAAAAGTGCTCACCTATGAAGACAGTGCTTTCCACAGGAAATCATTACGTATAGGAATCTGCCAACTGCTGAGCACTTTCTGTGTCGGTGGTTTGTAGTGAAGATGAGTTACAGAATGTTATTCACTCCTTTTCACCAAAATTGTTTTCTAATTGATTTTATTGGTATTATGATCACAATTGACATTGATAATTTGTACCAGTATACGACATGACTTAATTCTCATTTTTCCCATTCTTCCGCCCCGCCCCCTCTGTTTCTTTTTTTTTAACCATCATTTTTTCCCTTTTTTACTTATCCCTACTCACTTTTCCCTTTTCATTTTGAACATTTTCTTCCTATTTCACAGTACCTATCATACATTTTAGATCTCACATCTTCAGTTTCTCATACCAGAGAAATTTTGACCCTGCCCTCTCTAGCGACAAAATCATGTGTTTGAACTAGCTAGAGAGACACCACAAGATGTCTTAGTGCTGGGAAGTAGGTAACAAGGATTTGAGGCTTTTGACTTTTTATCCTAAGTGAGCAGTAAGTGGGATATGCAAAACAGCAGAAGATACCTTTTTATCCAGAGATAAGCTGAAGATAATGACAGTGTCACTAATCATATTTATTAAGCATATTAGAATATCTGAGTTTCAAAATATCATGAATAACCTTTTTGAAGATTTGTGCTCTTGATTTCTTTTCATTCTTCTTTACCCAAAACTATTTGCAAAGGAGTGAAAGTCATATATTCTACCTTTTGGGTACTTTTAGGTGTTGATGCTGATTTCAGATGCTTGTCAGCACTATAAATCTGGGAATCTTAGGCACTTTGTAATTTTTATGTGTATCTTAGACATATGTTTCCTGAACTTTAGCATTAGAAGGTAGTTGTCTGAAATTCAGGAGATTCTGTCTTCACACATGAAACACCCTTCACACAGCCAAGAAGATCAAAGTACTTTAATAGCAAGTGTGAATGACCTTATTTCCTATCAAGGACAACAGCTGCAGAGGCCAGAAACAAAGGAGGCTGTTTAGAAAAAACAAGATGGAAAGACAAACAGAATCACACGGAGCCACAGCCAAGCTAAACTGTTTGGATTCATACTGAGGTGGAGGTAGAGCTGAGTGTCTATTGAATTTATTCAGTAACTGTTGCTTTGTTTATCAACCTGTAGTTGTGTACCCGGCATAATGCTTTTCACAGTCCTAGATTAAAAATACATAAAAGTCTGTCATTGTCAAATAGACTTAGAGTTGTTTAACAGATTCATTAAAAAGTTAAACACAAAGCGTATGGATTCAAATTTGTACAAAATTACTAAATAATTATAATATACCCTGTCTGAAGGTTACTCGTAAACACACAGGTATGAATGTTAATTCTGTGAATGCTTGAATAGCATAATAACATTGCATTCTCTTTTATCTTTTAATATTCTAAGGTACAGGCTTTTCTTATGTTTATTTTTATAACTCCAAATCACTAACTCGTTTCTAAATATTGGATTTCTTCTAAGATCAACAAATTGATGAAGCTTTACTTTTTTCTTCATGACTCAGAGGTCTAGGCCTGTTGCTGATTTATCTATCAGGAGCTTATTGAGTTTGTCTGAGGTATTCAAATTCTCTCCATGTACTCCCGGGGGGCAAGCACCCCGGCCATTTATCAGTAAAACCTAGTACATTAACCAGTAAGTAGTAATTCTTTGAGAAATTACTTTCTTTGTTCTACCTTCCTATTGTACTTAATGTCATAGAATCTTAATTCAATGGGTTCCCTCAAAGGCAGGCATCAGTTTGTGTGAAAATGGACTACATAAGAATCTAAGTGGAAAGCAATATTCCTACCCAAATTATCTAGGACACTGCTGGCAAATCCATGGCACATGTGCTGCTGAGGGTTGTCTGTAAGAATGCTCTAGGAGGTTTTTCATCTCTGATCTAGGACAAAATGTGGGCTATAAGGACTTGGTGCTAGTGTACATCCCTAGAAATGTTTCCCTGGACCACTCTGTTTAAATTAGCCACTTTATGAGCCTGACCTTTATTTTACATGTCAGAAGTTATGCTTTCTTGACATTTACTTCTTTTGTTATTGTCTGTTTTCTTCACTGTACTGAATGGACGATTGTCCCTGTTAGCCTATAAACCTAAGACAGTGCCTGTCACTAATGGAAGAAATGAACCAAGGAAACATTGTAAGTTCATCAATTTCAAGTTAAATGACTAACTGTCTTTGAACATGGATTATTTTGACTCTAATGTGTGATTAATAGGAATATCTCTGTATAGTGTAAATGATTGTTTTTACTTCTTAAATTCAGTGTTTAGTACAAATATTTTAAATTGTATAAAGTATTGTTTATTGCTTTAAATTTCAAAATATGAAACTGCTTCTATATAGCTAAATTGTTCTCTGTCCAAACAGGCTTCATATTTTTCTGCAAGTCATCAATAATCTCTGTGTGTGTCAATTTTAACAGCTTTTTGTGCTCACTGGAATCAATCAGTTCTATCTCTAGGTCACTGCTGAAAACTCTCAGGTCAGTTTCAGTCTGTAATTGTTTAATGACATTGTTTTATTTTCTAGAATATCTCTTGTCTTAGATATATTTAGGTTACATGTCTGCCCTGACAAATCAGGGGATTCAAGACCCCTGAGCTGAGGATCTCAAAGTTTTCTTAGAAGCCTGGTGTTCCATAATGCACAGACAATTTTTCCAAATTGTAAATATTTCCATCACTTATGTATTTACTACATCCTTTTGTTATTTAAAAATTTTTAATTGACACATGATATGGTACATATTTATGAGGCGCTGTATAATTCAAGATATACATGAACATGCCCAGATCCAAGAGGAAGTGTGTACAACATTCTGGGTTTCTATAGAGTCTCAGGTTAGAGATTTCTAGATCTTTTCTGTCCTGAACAAAGAATTGAATGAAACAAGCAGAAACAGTAGCAAAGTTTCACATTTATTAGAGGTAGGAAAAAATGAAAAGAATGGGTAAAAATTAGCTCTCAGAGCAAGTTTGGGATGAGTAAAAAGGGAAGAAAATACAAATAAAGATAAAAGTACACCCCTATCCTAGAGTACAGGGCAGGCTGCTGTCAAGAGGCACCTGATAGCAAGTTCCTCATGACTTCCTACATATTTCCCACACTGACGTCACACACAGGTCGTCCTATCAAAACCCTGCTGGAGTTCACCTGAGAAGTCCACATACGGAGTTCTGCGAATTGCTCTGTACAAGTATTTTGGACTCAGATCATGCCTTCTTTTCCAGCCCATTTAAGCCTCACCCCCGTTTTCTTCTTCAAAATAATATACATACCCCTTTTGGTATCTATACCCCAGACAGAGATAATGAAGAAATTTTTACTGTTTTTAATATACCATGCCATAATAATGTATAATCATCCAATCTTGATATTTGAGTGCCTCTGCCACTAGACTATGAACTGTGGTTAAAGGGCCTGTGTTTTTGTTTAGCTCCATCTATACTTTTCTTGGTCTACAGTAGATTCTCAACAATATTTTTACTGAACAAGTGGGTATACACTACATTCTTCTTTTGAAGACTGTTTCAGTATCAAGGGATTATATGACTTTAAGAACGGCAGAGAAGTCTGATATCTCTGCTGTCTCCCGAGGACTTATAAAGATGTTTGTCACTCTGGAAATACTAAAATTTTATTAGGATATATACTTAAAATAATGATGAATATCAGCCAAGTTATGATCAGTAGCTTCTGTAGCAGTGATTTTCTTTCTGCAACCTTTCCTTAATCTCATACTTGTGTCAGCAACTTGTTTTTTCTGTTCATAGAATTTCAAATAAGATACATTCCCAGCTAATGGGGCCGGGGAGTTAGCTCAGTGGTTCCGGCGCCTGTCTTGCAAGCGCAAGGGCCCGGGTTCGATTCCCCGGTAACCACATAACAATACTGGGGATGGAGACTCACACCCAGCAGCAACCAGTACCACATACCACAGTGCCGGGCGTGGTGGCTCACGCCTGTCATCCCAGCACTCGGGAGGCAGAGGCAGGAGGATTGTGATGTGAGTTTGAGGCTGAGCTCAGGGCCAGCCTGAACCACAAAGCGAGACCCTGTCTCAAAAAACCTAAAAAAAAAAAAAAAAAGATACATTCCCAGCTAAAGTGAGAGTAGAAACATATTTTATTAAACAAATTATGATAAGTACTTATGGCTATTACCAGGTATCATAACTAGTCAGGAGCGAGAATTAAAAACTTTTTAATTGAGCTGGATTTGGTAAAGGAAGAGGAGAACTTGGGTCAGTAGAATTTGTCAGGAATTCTAGGCTTAAGTCATAGTACTTTGATTTGTGTGGGGCTCTTCTCTTTGGTTTTCTAGTGAGAGACAATAATGGTGTATTCCTAAATGAGTCAGTTAACAATAGTCTTCTTTTCATTGTTTTGGCTGTACAGAAGTACAGGTAGAATTTATTATAAAATAGATGTAGAGAGTATTCTAAGTGCAAGTGAGAAATAGGCAGTGCTATGAAAGCCTCTGCACCCACTGTGTGTCTCGTTATCTCCTTTATACATACAAGAGTTATTGCTGGGGTTCAGGGAAGTGGGGTAGTTGCCGTGCTTAGTGGCATTTTTCTTAGAAGTTACTTTGGAATTATCAAATGTCTTCCTGTGATTTGATGTTGCTTTTTATTTTCTATCATTTTCTTTGTACTAAATTTTTATTAACTTGCTTAAGGCAGAAATATTTATTGGTGCTTAGGCAAAGTTATATATTATGGCAATTATTGGCAGTTCATGACAGAGGTGGGAGGTCTTGTAAGTTAAAATATAAGGAATAATTACTTTGATACTATTATATTATCATTTCATCATTTATGAACTTAGTTCGTGTGCTATTTAAAGAACTGTAATCTTACTTTTAGGCTGGCTTTACACTTGGGCATTGGCTTTTTAATATCCTACTTAGTGCGTTGTAGGCAAACAAAATGAGCTTTTCATTAGCAAATGAGAGTGTACTTGCTCTTCAAAACCAATACAACTAAGCCACTCACGGGCTCACTGACTCACTGACTTACTCATTTAGTAATCCATATTTACCTTCTCTGCATTAGGTATTGTACTCGGTTCTAGGTATATACATTTATGGTAGATTAAAGATGGTCAAAATTTCTTTGACATTTCTTCTATCCAGATATGGATTCTATGTCCTTCTTCTTGAATCTGGACAAGCTCTTTGAATGCTTTGATCAACAGTATAAACACAAATGACCCTGTGGCAATTTCTAGGACCTGTCCCTAAGAGATGGATACTTTCCATTTCCTCTATCTTGAGACACTCACTCTGGTAGCCTTGAGTCACTAAACAGCTCTGACAAAACCAAGGCTGGCTTCCACAGCAACAGGAAGTCCAAGTAGCGAATAGATAGACAGTGAGTGGACAGAGTTTTAAACTGTTGTCCAGTTGTAGTTCCTAGCTATTTGAAGCATCCTTGCTGAGGCTTAAAATATTATGTAGTGGAGATAAACCATCTTTTTTATCTCCTGCCTCAATTTCTGACTGACGGAATCATGAGATATAATGACAATAGTTGAAAGCATTATTTGATATAGCTTGGAATACAGCAATAGATATTCAAAACAGTAAAAGAACAAACCACATTTGGTCCTTTTCTTCACAGAATTTAAGATTAAGCAATGTAAAATTCAGAATTAACAATGTATACCCCAATATGAACTAAGAAATGGAATATAACATATTCATAGAAGTTAGAACTAGAAGAAACCTGTCATCTTCTTACCCTGTTCACTTTTTAACCTACTAAAGTGCTGCTGTATACTTTGAGCTGTGTTAAGTTTAGTTAATTCTAGAACTTTCCAACTATTGGTAGGCATTCCATCTGTGATAGTTAGAAGGTGTAACCCTGCTGTGATTTTTAAACCTTCATACTGCTCTAACACATACTCTAAGTGATAACCATAATAATCAAATAAATGCCTGTCCACATACACATGCTTCTCATAAAATGGGCTTTTTGCTACTGTAGTGGTTTCTGGATTACCTGATATAGTGATTAGTGGGATCTAAAACACTACAGAAACACTACTTTCTCTTGTCCCAGAGAAGTTTACTAACTTAAGGTATAAGGCAGAATATACACTAATTTATTTATGAGGTACACAAGTATTCTGTGCTCTAGGGTAGAACTATTGTTCCATTAACATCATTTCTATTTCATATTTAGCCTTCTTATTTCTCTGTTTAAACCAAAAGTGAAGTAAAATCATACATTAGATGTTTAAAGGCTCTCAGAGAAAGAGGCCAGAAAATACCTCCCCGCCTGTACCACATACATGTGAGATCTTTCCAAGGAAGGATGTAGAAATAGTGTAGGCTGTGCTGGCACTTGGGAGGCGAAGGCAGAAATACCACAAACTCAAGCTTAGCTGAGGCACTTTGGTGAGATGCTTTCTCAGTAATAAATAAATAAATAAATAAAGCTGGGTATGTAGCTTAGTACAAAAGCTTTGGCTTTCATTTACACAGCACCATGCATAGAAGCGCACGCACGCACGCACACACACACACACACACACACACACACACACACACATACACACACACACACACACATGTTTAGAACAGAGGTCATGAGCTCAAATTCTAGCAGGGCCAGACGTGACACTGCCAGTTAGAGAAGAGGGCCTGGCTTGTAAATGTCAGACTGAAGAAAATACATCTGTGGCTGATTTGAAGCAGCTTTGGATATAGACACCTGACGTAGATGCATGTGGGTGTCTGCCCTTCATGGTCACAAAACAGAGCAATGAGTTTGGCCAGATCTTGCTGTTGTGGCTGCACTAACCCTGGTGAGATTTTAGTTTTTAAATGCTCTTATCCATTAGTGATGGTGAGTGAAATGTCTGGGATTGCAAATTACTGCTGTCATTTAGTTTAATGTACTCTTGTTTTTACATATTTATAAAAACCTTTTACATTATTAATAGTGATTAAATGCTTAGACACTGAAGATCAATAATGCTTCTGTTCACCTATTTACATTATTAAAAAGTAATGTCATACAGGGCACGTAGAATATGTGTTACTCTGTAGACATGTTTAGAGTGGATTGACGAAAAGAAAGAAATAGAGCTACAAGGTAAATTTAGGAAAAAATGATCAATGAGCTGAACTTCTAGAGACTTCGCCCTTGGCAAGTTGTAAGTTTGTGCTGACATTATAGTCTGGGGCACAGCTGCACATGTGTGCACTCTCACGTGCTGGGGCAGCTGTCTTAGGACCGGCAAGTTTAGTGTCGCTTACATGTGTAAAGGCAGACAGCCATTATCTTTTGTGTGTCCTTGCAGCCCTCAGTCACCTGAAGGCTACTGTCTTTAGTCCCAAAGGCTTGTGACTGTAGAACTGCTCAGCACCAAGTCAGCTTTCTTTGTAAGTTCTGCCAATGCAGCTCTCAATTGTGGGACAAAAAAAGCAAAGTGATTCATCTGATTATGACAATAAGTGTCCTAGGTCTGTCTGTGTCTGAAGAGAACAACGCCAGAGTCAGTACAGATGTTAGCAAGGATGGCTGTCCCAGGTTCCCATGTAGACAAAGTGGCTCAGCACAAGGCTTTAGACATAGGACTTTCAACACTCATCTGCCTTACCTCAAACTTGTATTGACTGTGACCTTGGGCAAGTCCCTTACTTGACACCTCAGCTCTTATTTCTTCACCTGAAAAATGCAGCTTGTAATAGTACTATGGGGAATTTTTATGAGGATCAAATGAAACAACATATATATAAACTTAGTTTGAGGCCTGCCCCATAACAAGTGCACAATACCAACTTACATGTAGGAAAATGCCCATTTTTAAATCATTCAATTGTATTCTACAAAAAAGTTGTTCATTAATGCTTATCTGAAGTTTGTAAATTATCTCGTTGAAATATATTAAATTTAAGTAGATTTTTTTAAAAAAGAATCACTTAGTTTATAGGTTTCTTGTGTTGACTCAATGCTCTTTTCCTAGGATAAATCTAATCTATGTCATCAGACTTACTTGAGCACAAGTTGAAACAGGGCAACTGTGATAGAACAGAAAAATTATCAGCGTTGGTACAATGCGAACTTGCTATCTGTGTTGTTTTGGGTAAGTGATTTTATCTCTGTAAATCTCAGTTTCTTCATACGTAATCCATACCTAACATAATTTTCTATTTTACAGGGATACTGTTGAGTACAACAAATAATATATGTATACAGTAATTTGTAAACTAAAAAGTACAATATAGATATAAAATATTGTAACTCATTATTTACATATGGGATCAGAATTGAAATCATTTTGCCTAAAGGTAAAATTTTGCCCATGCAAAAATGCACATTTTTTTTTTAGTGGAAACAGATTGCTTGTCTTCTATTACTTTTCTTGGAAATAGCTTGAATCTTTCTGATAGGAGGGATATATCTGTCATAGTTGAGATCACTGGATGGAGACCTATCATTTTGAATTTAAATATGACTCGCGGAGCCAAATGATAACCTGGAACATTTGACAAAGGAATGGGGAAACTCAATCAGACCAGGAGGAGGTGAAGGGTAGTAACTACCGTAAGTAATAAGTTTGCTCACCCTGTGAGCAGCTGGCAAGCCTTGCTGAAACACGAAGCTGAACAGCAGGAGTGTAAGCCTGACCACTGCTCAAATGCCTTGCTCAGGTCCCAGTGACTCCTATCTTACTCAGGCCCTGACTTCCTTCTCTTACCTGAATTCACTGTGTCATTTAACACTTCTTTTTGTCATGGAAGTTGTTGATGTTTTTCTCACCCCCCCCCCCCCCGCCTTCTCTAAAAATGCTTTCTTCCCCTTAACTGATGGGTAAGGGCTTAGGCATTCCAGACAAGTCCTAGGAAACATATCACTATGAATCATGTGGCATGGAGAGTAACCTGATCTTTAGAAGACACTTTCTTTTCAAAGTTAGGGGAAGAAAATACGTCCACTGTTCATTACACCATAAGATAAATAAATGAATAAATAAGCAAATATACCTGCTGTCGAACGAGAGCTCCGGAGGAATGACATGAGTACTGTCTTTGCCAATGAGGAATTTGATTCGATCATAGAAGAGTCTTGCTGTGTGCTGAGAGAACACAGGCTGGCTTTGCTGGATGAGATCGAGAGGGTCTGGTGAGCCCTGACACAGAGGACTCACGTAACAATTGCTTTGCTGACAACAGTCAGGGTCCACGCAGTCGGTCAAACCATCTGGAAAACCCCCCAAAAACTATATTAATGTTTAGCATCAAGAGAAACAGCAAGGTTTAAAATTTACAAAATGGAGAAAAATAGAATATAAAGATCACCAATTGTATTTGAAGTTTATAATCTGTCAAATTTGCATGTTTGTCATGAATTATAATTTGTTGACTTTATATGGCACCTCAGAGCAGGTAAAACTTGTTCATAAATCTTTGTTTTTAGAATTCTGCAGCATGTATCAGCTAGAGAATGCCATTTATACTGTTACATTTCAGCTTTTTGGTAGAGTACTCTGTGAGGTGTCCACTCTTTAGAAGTTCCCACCTTCTTCATTGAGACCATTCCATTCCCTCAAAACAACAATTATTTCTTGTAGTTCTTTTGAATTCCTCTCACACTGTACATCTATGGTCATGAAATTAACAAGTACTTACCACCTTAAATATATATATATATTCTTACATATATATATATATATATGTATAAAATACATATTCTTAAAATTTTTTCCTAATTTGTTGTCTGCCAGTAATTCCCCAAATAGAAGTTGAAATCTGCATGGTGACAAAATATCCAGGGCAGTGATGTTCAATGGTGCAGTCATTTACCTGGGAAGATTACTAAATATGGATTTGCTTGAGCTCCACCTACTGAATCAGCATTTCTCCAGAGCCTGAGTGATCCATAGTGTTCTGAAGCTGCAGAACAAAATTTTAAGGAATCTGTACAAGGAGCTAGATTTACTTATGCTGTGGCCATTTTTACATACAATGAGTGCTAGATGTGAACTATGCGATTGTGATGAGTTACTCTTATTTTCTGAGCCTTCACAATTTCCTTCAGACTCTGACTCCACTGTCGTGCTATGAACAAGAAAATCACACAAAAGCTTCACTGTTTGATAGAATTGTGTAGGGCACAGGGGTTACTTTAAGAAGGAAGACTAAGGAGAATCTAATAGGTAGAAAATATTGTGTCAGGTGCTTCTAAAGGTAAAGAGAGAGAAAGTTCTTAGGAGCTCAGCTCTTAGGAAAAAAGGTATGGGCACAGAACCAATTCTCACACTACTGAATGCAAGAAGTGCAGCACTGTAAGAGAGTACCGTGCAAAGAGGAGGAGCTGGGGTGATTAACTGAGCAGAAGGACACTTCACGTCACACCTAATAAAACATGTAAAGTCCTTCCAAGGCCTCAGAGCGGGCAAGTGGCTCTGATTCCCTTGTTCAACAAGGGTAAATTGGAGCATGCGAGACTTTTAGGTTTGCAGCGGCACAGGGAGGTACCGAAGGATCGCTAGCTCCTTAGCTGCTGCTGCGAGTCCCCAGCGCTGGTGTCCTGCAGCTCCTGAGCTGCTCTCTCTCCCCTACTTGGCCATTCCTGTTGGGCTGGAGGGAAATGTTCCGCAGCTGGGGGCAGTGGAAGTCAGGAACGCCAGGACAGGAGAAGTTGGCAACAGCAGCCCTTCAGCACCAGGAAATCTTTTTCCCCACATGTGGTCCTTTCAAATTCCCTGTATTATAGACACTACTTTGATTTAAAATGCAGTTTGCTTTTTTTCTTGTGTTCCCTGTTTGCTCCCTATATTTATATTTTTCCATATACATATTTCTTTTTCACTGATGGCAACTTTCATATGTGGATTTGTTTGAAAAAGCTTTCCTTCTCCTCCCCTCTCTTCTCTCATTCAGAAAATTATATTAATAGATTTTCAATAGATTTTAGATGCGACTACGCCCTCTCCCTCCACTACGTCGTTCACAGCCTCTTATTAGCACATTATCTCTTTACTCTGCTAATGAAACATCTGGATGTCCTGAAAGTCTGGCATACATACAAGCTTGATTAAAAGACTTCTGTGATGTCTGCAATTGGTATACAGCACACTACATAATGGAAAACTGCTTTTCAAATGGGCAGTCACCTTTACTGGACCTTGTTATTGAATAGTGCATTTGTTGTCATTGAGATAATATATGGGGAAGCACCTCGTGTCATGCCTGGCAAATATTAACAAACACACTAGTAATAGTCAGATTCAGTATTCACAGGCTTCATTCTATCAACCACACAATTCTAACTTTTGGAAGAGAAATAGATTGTAAATAAATACTAACTGCCAAAATGACCTTCAAAATCGGATCCTAAAACTAAACATAGAACCGATTCAAAATTAAGACTCACATTCTCATCTAGTCATAAACTACAGATTCCATGGCAATATTTCATATTTAGTCTCTGCCTGTTACACAGAGTTGACCCTCTGAGACACCTGTTTTCTGAGAAAACAGTAAGTCTTCTGTTTAGTGTAGAAAGGCTACAGGCAAGCAGATCGACAATGGTACGCAAGCCCTACATTCTATTTCTTAGGCAAACCCAGCATATGGGCACAGATCTACTGCCAATTAGCACATTAGATAACACCTTGCATAGTATGTCTAGACTGTTACACAGAAGTGTAAATGACAGTCACACTAAATGTGTGTGTTTTGGGGGGTTATTAACAGTTGTTTTATTTTTCTGAATTGGAATCTGTAGCATCATACTGACAGTCAAGCTCAGAGTGTCAGATATGGAAGTATCAATGTTAACTGATTTTAATTTTAAGACCTGTTACTTTTAAGAGAATACAAGTTAAAAGTAGTTAAAAGGAAAGAAGTTACATTGCTTTGAAGGACTAAACTTGCCAATCATTCATCTTAGTTTTGCCAACCGATTTGGAACTATGCCAGCTGGCTCAGTTTAGGTTCACGAAGACGAGGGACACCATTTTATTGCTATGCAATCAAGTCATCACAATTAAATTCTTGTCTACTAAATGTGTGCCCTTAGTTGGAAAAAATAATTAAAGGAATATGAGTGATATAGGAGAATGTCATGTTCTCTCAATCCCCCAAAGGAGTTTATCCATATATATCCTTTGAGAACAGCATTCATATTACCACTTTGATAAAAACAAACATCTGCTTCATGACAGGGTATCCTAAAGAAGTTGGAACTGAGAATAAATTAGTATGTGCCACGTGGTGGGTACTTTCACACATATTATCTTAGCTATGTCCTACAACAACCTACTTATGTAGATATTTTCATCTGTATTTTGCAAAGAAAGATAGGATAAATGAAACTGAACAGTTATAATCCAGAAATGATAGTAACATGTAGCAATCTGACGTCATGTGCTGAATACACATTCAGCAGCACCATCTTAGCGGTGACATTTGATAAATGTTAGTTATCGTTATTGTGCCAAATTCTAGATTACACGGATTGCAAATTGCTGGGCTGAGTCCTATAGGTAGGTGAGTAGCCTGCAGTGGCAGCTTCAAGTGCTCCGCTTTTTGTTTTTTAAAATTTATTTGTAGCACATTCAGTTTATGGGAATGTGTTTATTCTGCAAACTATGATTAAGGTTGTCATGTATGCAACTCCTATGTGATTTGGCTAAGACGGATAGTTCTAATGTTACAGAAACTTTCATTTCATGAATTTTTTGATACAGAACTTGCCCCTATTGTATAGGGGGTAGGTTATTGAACTTTAATCTTTTCATCACATATAGAACAGAGGTACTTTCTGCCAAAACATAAGTCTTATTTCTATGAAATTTGTCTATTTCCCCAGAGATTAATGGATGCTGAACTGATGCATCAAAATAATATGTTAATAGATTCTTCATTGATACCACACTTCCATTATCCACTTTTATTTCAAGGATTATCTCATTCATTTTCAACACTGCAAAGTACGCAGATGGATGTCAAGTATCAGCAGCCTTGGTTGATGGATAACGTGTCAGGCCCAATCAAGAGCGGTGAACTCATTTAGACACAGTGTAGATTTTCCACCATCCGCTTGCATCTGGAAGCACTTGGCAGTTTAAACTCTCATGACTAAGTGATGATCCTTTAATGAACAGCTTGCTTGGGAATGAGGAGTGTATGATTAGAAGAGAACAATTAGGAATATGCTTTCTGATAGTAAGTCTTTTGTTTACAACCAAGTTTCAAAAGTAAATGAGGAGTTGGTGTCTGGCTTTTAAATAGAGCAAATCTTATCGATTCATTGCTCCTTTTCTTTTCTTTTCCTATTTATTAAACACTGCAGTGTGCTGGTGACATTTAAAACGTGCAGTTCATTGATCCATGAGCTTATGTATGTTCATAACTCACTCATGGTGCTGTTTTCTAGATCTAGCAACACTATACTATGAAGAAGCTTTGCAAATAGCCAGTACTTTAATGAATGGAGGGTGACCTCTTATGAAGAATAATTCCTGGAAGAGCCTTTTCTTTTAGGCAATTAACTTATTGATTTTTGCCAATAAAAATGAATATAGACCACTAGAAGGCTTTGCACATGAGAAGCTTGGACAAATGGGAAAAATGCTCAAAGATTAGAGAAAAAAATGTTCTTTGATTAAATCCTCCTGTTCTACATCTTTTTAGCCTATCCAATGATCTTTCCATAATATCAGAGACTACTTTCCTTTCTGTATAACTAGAGTAAATAGAATAAAATTTTTATTTGATGACTGAATATTTTGTAAAACTTTCAGTGTTCAGTATGCTCTCTGCCCACCTTTGCATACTAATATCTGCCTGACTTACTGTATTCCAGGAATAATGATTTGCCTTTTGCTTCTTAGAAGCATTTATACACACTGCTTCCTTTGCTAGGAACAATCTTTTCCTTTGTTATATGAGCTCTTCTCCACACCCAGACTTAGTTAGGTTACCTATACATATTCGCACTCTCAAGTTTTTATAGCATTCTTCACAATTTTAAATATGTAACTGTTTTGCAGGTTAATGTCTGTTTGTCTTACTAGAGCATAAGCAACAGAGGAAGAAACAACATTTCCCCCTCAATACCCTGTACAATTATTTGGCAAGAAGCAGTAATGTGGAAAAGTTTGATACCCCATGTGAAAGGCTTGGCTGAAAGGTAAACATGTCATTTAGACACTTGAATCAGCACTATCCAAAACAACTTTTTTCAAAGTTACATATGCTGTAGTACTGTTACGTCCAGTATAGTAACCCCCCGTTTCCTGGGGCTATAGTGCACTCTGTAATCAAAACACTGACTTGCTTAAAAATTTATTCACTTCTGGCTACTGGCCACTATACTCACTTAGTGGTGTAGATTTTGATGTGTCCAAATATTTGGATACTGTATTCAACATAAATTTGGCCAGATGTTATAAAACATGTATAAAACATGTATAAAAACATTACAAATTTTTACTAAGACAAATTCATGATATTGTTCCTACTTACTGTGTGGTCTCATTCTTTTCTTGTGTGTTCAAGAAAAACTTTACCATTGTACTATCTGTTGCCTGTTTTTTCTTAATTTTATTTGAGTTCTCCTTTATTTGTAACTCATTAATCCAGATGAAAAATTTTTGATATATGATATGAATTGAAAATTTAAGACTTTTTCTTAATAGTTACAATAGCAACATTTATTTTCTTTGTTTTAATGAAGCTTCTCTCTCACGGTTTTTTGATGCTGGTTTTATGATACACTAAATTTTTATTTCTGCTTGAGTGTATCTCCGAGGTTTTGTTGTATTTGATTATAGCAATAACAGTTTGCTTTAATTCTTAGCTTTAAAATATACTTTAATGTCTGATAGTTATCATCACCATTCTTCCTTGTTTTCGTTATTCTGACTCAGTTAATACATTATTCAAACTTTTTTCCATATCAGTTCAACTGGGGATGTAATACTTGGTGATCGTATTTCCTACACTACAAATCAGTACATGCGACAAACAAGGTTAAATGTAGTCACCACAATGTTGTCTCCTCCAGGCATAAAGTTTTGCTAGGAGAGCTAATTGCTCACTAAAAGCTCAAATAATGTTAAGGCCTTGGAAAGTATGTGACTTCTACACAAATTAGTTCTTATCATAATACAGCTCTCCTTTATCCAGTCTCCAGTTGATGGGCATTTGGGTTATTTCCAAGATTTGGCTATTACAAACTGAGCTGCTATAAGCATGGGTGCACATATGTTGCAATGATACGAACGTTTTAATTCTTTCATGTATTTACCTAGTAGGGAAATAATGGTAAACTGGGACCTCTAATCCTAGTTTTTTTTTTTTTCTTATTTTTGAAACAAGGTCTCTCTTTTTTTGTAGTTCAGGCTGGCCCTGAGCTCAACCTTGAACTCACAGCAATCCTTCTGCCTCTGCCTCCCAAGTGCTGGGATTATAGGCAGTGCTGGGATGACAGGCGTGAGCCACCATGCCTGGCACTGTGGTATGTGGTTCTGATTGCTAGTGGGCGTGAGTCTCCACATCCAGCATTGTAGTATGTGGTTACCGGGATTGAACCCCGGCCCTTGCACTTGCAAGGCAGGCGCCAGAACTACTGAGCTAAATCCCTGGTCCTCTAATCCTAGTTTTTTGAGGAACCTCCACACTGATCTCCCCAGTGGTTGCTGAGTCTCCTCCATTCCCACCAACGGTAGAGAAGAGTTCCTTTCTTCCCACTGTCTTGCCACCATTTGTTGTTGGTTGATTTCATGATAGCAGCCATTCTTTGCGGAGTGAGATGAAATTTTAGTGTTGTTTTTGCACATTAAGAAAAAAATCCAAAAGTTATTTGTTTTTGTTTCATTTTTATTTTTCAAGGAGCTTTTAGGTAGCTAAGGGAGAAGCTGTGTCACCCACTAATTGCACAGCCCAATTAGTTACTAAGAATTGCAGTATATTGAATCAGAGTGTAACTAAAGTCAAAGCTGTAGGAAGTGGCAGCAGTACTAATGAATATTCAAAGTTTATTTAGATGCAAAAAATAAAATCCCACTGTGCTTTAAGTATCAGCTATAATATGGAGGAATCAGGTAGCAGCTACTTACAGCAAATTCTTGAAAGTGATACTTTTTTTTTTTTTTTTGGTTAGAAGGGTTTTTAAGAGGATCGCTTTTTTTCCAAAAAGGTTCAACTGACATTATCTGATTTTTACTAAAGCACACATATACAAACATGTATGTAAAAATAATTATTAATCACATTCAGCTAAATGAACCCAGCTGTTCTGGTAAGCTGGAAAGCTGAGCTCACCAAATAAAAGGCATTTAACATTTTGTTAGAGGTAATATTTAAGCCTTATAAAAATGGAATTATTGGTCTAAGATCTTAGTCAAGGGTCATTCAGAGGTTATTCAATCTATCTTTCTATTTCAAAGTAAAACTAAATCTATATCTATCAGCAATATTATCTTAATCCTACTAAAGAAAAAGTGGTACTTGAAACACTTGAGGAGCTTTCCACCCTGCTCCCTAAAGAGACAATCATAAAAACACACTGAGCTCATATCAGTGTCTTTGATTTTTTAATTTGCATATAGATACACAATTCTAAGGGAGTGTTCAGAGGTCAATACACATTCAGTAAAATCTTCTGTACTTTCTGTACCATATACCACAGACTTTGAGAATTGATAATCCATTAATATTTAATCAAATCATTCATTAAAACTTTTAGGCTGCCTTGAGGTGACCTTGAAGATATAAAATGCTCTGTAATTAAATATTCAATTATTTTTATTACTTTACTAAGCAAGAAAACTTACT
This sequence comes from Petromus typicus, assembly GCA_004026965.1. Classification (NCBI taxonomy): domain Eukaryota; kingdom Metazoa; phylum Chordata; class Mammalia; order Rodentia; family Petromuridae; genus Petromus; species Petromus typicus. Next base: position 39,905 of record PVIR01001785.1, read on the forward strand.
TTGGCTCAACTCTAAGCCAGAAATTATAATTGCATAGGTTATTAAAGTATTTTCTGAGGAAAATACTTTATACCAGTGAGTCAGATACCTAAGTTTACACTCTATATTTATTGTTTCCTTGCTGTATGACCTCTAGCAATTAACTTTTCTCTGCCTCAGTTTCCTACGTTGTAAGTAGCATCACTCGAAGTTCCTATATAATGGGGATTAAGTGAAATGCTTCACATGAAAGACTTAGCACATTACTGGTACTGAGCAAACGTTGACAACAGGTGAGGTACTACTATTAGTGATTACATTAGGCATATGGGCCATGGATCATGATTAACAGCAAGAACAGACAAAAGAATATAATTATGTGCTTGGCTGGTGCATATTATAAACATCACAGAGATGAAGGAGGTGGACATCAGAGGACTCGTGGGAGATGTGTTTTTGAATTAAAACTTAAATGATATACAGTGAATGATGATTATCGAGGAGAAAGTAAACTAGGCATGTAATGCAAAGAGATAAAGGCAAAGTAAGTCTTGAAGGGCCATAAAAACAGTTTTTCAGGGTATCACTTAACTGAAAATCTTACTCTCCTTTCCCAACGTTAGTTTTCAATTTATCTGGGTAGTAAATAGTCTCTTCAGAAAATAGTTTTTTCTACATGTGTGTGTGTCTATTTATATATGTGTGCTGTGTTGTTTATTAATTTCTATGCTGTTCACTTGAATTATCTCATTACCACTCTGGTAGAATACTAATACTATGGTCAACAGTGCCTCACTTTGCTGTAGCTGAAGTAAGTAAAGGAGAAATTCGCACATTCAGTTTACTGCTTTAGCCAGGACTCCTACTTTACTGATTTAAACCTCGTGTTTGGATTCAAGTGACAAGGAATGCAATTGTAGAAAGAATAAGAGAGATTTGAGGAGTCAAATTCAGTAATTGCCTTCATGTTTACCTAAGATACTAAAGTTACACTTTTTGGTTATTTTCATGTTTTCTTGTGTAAAAGTAGGGGGCATGTGAGGATTTATTGTCTCAGGCTCGCTCAGAGGTGATTTGGGCTGTTTTGCGATATTTCATGCCCTGCTTGGTTTGAGTGAAATAGAAACGGTTCCCCTGGGCTCAGGAGCCACATGTGACTTTATAACATATCATGTGTATGGAAACAAAAAAGTTGATCTGGTAGAAGAATGGGATGGGATTGTGGTCACTACAGATGGAGGAGGGATGGGGAGAGAAAGAAGTTAAATAAAAGGTATAAAAATGTAGTTAGCTAGGAATTAGCCTGATTTTCTATAGCATGGTGGGGTAACTATTAGTTAAAACAGTTTATGGAGTATTTCAAAATAATGAGAAGAGTATGGAAATTCCCTGCATATACGACAATTTATTACCCAGATAGGATTATTATACACTGCACACATGTCTGAGGGCTTTGTATAGCACCCTATAGATACAAATACTGTGTCTCAATAAAAAACAACAAATACAAGTCTTGAATTAAATATAAACATTTTATCATTAACTGAATGCTGTGTTCGTAGGACAGTAGGAGTGACTGCAATGCAGAGGCCCGAAGGAGTGCTCTGATGAAGCATGGGACATAGCATGATATAATAGTGAAGAACACTGACTCTGAAATTGCACAGCCCTGAACTGGAACCTCGGCTCAGCTACTTTTTGGCTGTGTGACTGTGGTGAGTCACTTACCACTTCCAAATCAAGATTTCATGTTACTATCTATAAATAGGGAAATAATAGTACCTATACCTCTTGGAGTTATTTTGAGAATTATGTGAGATACAAGGTGCAAAAAAGATTCCTCATTTTTACTCCTGTCTGATTGATTACAACTGTGCTCAAAGGTGGGCTATTTCTCTTTCATACAAACACTATATAAGTGACTATATAACACTATATAAGTGACTCACCTCCGTCATTGTCCAAGTTGTCTCCACAAAGCATTTCCATGACAACATTGCAGCCTGTCCCGCTCCAGCCCACCTGACATACACAGTGCCAGCCATTCTGATCCAGAGTACATCGCCCATTTCCAAAGCAGAGCCCCGGGCATCCATCTGGAAAGATAACAGAGAGTACCCATCACAGAGACATTAGAGAAAGATCGGGCCACAGTGAAGTGTCCGTACGGGGAAGCGTTTAATTGTCTGGGTTCCATTCCAGTGTGGTGCTGAATGAATGGAAGAGGACTTGCTTATTTGCAGAACCTGCCTAGGGAACTTGTTATTCCCCTTTTATTCTTGGTGTTTTTCCTTTGAGAGCCAATTAAGCAGTATTAATGTCACCCCCAATTCCCACCTTCTGGTGCAGATAAGATGAGAACTGTGGTGAGGACAAGAAATGTTTTTTGTTTCTTTTCAAAACACATATCGCCTCATCTCAGTCAAGACTGGATGTTTGGTGCTCTATCTGCTGATGGCGAGTACGTGGGGAAAGTACAGCAAATACTTTTTCTATGAGGACAAACTTTCCCCAACCACTGCAGGATGTAAGCACAGTTTTTCCTTGTGATGTGTCGTTTCAGGACTTTGGTATATTGTTATACGGTTCAGACCACATCATTAAGGATTTTCTCATAACCTTAGAAATATGCTGCAATTGCTTTGCATCTACTTAGCATTTCAAGATTATTATTGATCTGAGAACTAGAGATTGAAATTTTTACTTTTTCTGGTATCTCTAACAGAAATGAACATAATATGATGTCTTCAATAATAATAAGTGCTCAGCACATGTTTATGGAAATAATACATGCCAAATTTAGACTTTGAGAATTCTAGAGAAAAACCAGCCCCAAATGGTAGAAGAATATAATGTTTCCATGACTTAAATTTTTATTTTATTAGTGCATGTACAGTAGGTACTCCCCATGGTTAATATAATCATCATGTACTGTAAACAGTTCAGTGACTTTGTTTGTTTTTGAGACAGGGTCTGCTTTGTAGTTCAGGCTGGCCCTGAGCTCAGCCTCCAACTCACATCACAGCAATCCTCCTGCCTCTGCCTCCTGAGTGCTGGGATGACAGGCGTGAGCCACCACGCCCGGCACTGTGGTGTGTGGTACTGGTTGCTGCTGGGGTGAGTCTCCACGCCCGGTATTGTATGTGGTTACAAGGGATCTAACTGCACCCTTGCACTTGCAAAACAGGCGCAGGAACCACTGAGCCAAATTCCCCGCCCGAGTTCAGTGACTTTTATCTGGTACACAAACATCAACCCTGACAACGGGTTGATTCTTTTTTCTTTAATTCATTTTGAAAATGTCTTACTCTTCCTGCCAGTAGTTCTGAGTTAGCCTCCTTCGAAGAGTAATTGTATACATGCCATGTGATAAGCAGGAGATGACTAGACAGCAATAGCAGTGTGTGTCTTAAGGGCTATTTCCTATGAGCAATACAAGGCTAAGCCCGATTTCACTGGGAATAATACAATCAAGATTTTTTTATTTTCTGTCTTTGAAAGAAAATTTCAGAAGTACAAAAAGGGGAAAAATAAGTTTGTTAAAATTTGTATAAGTAATCCCTTGTTCCTTCCAAATGGTTTTCTAAGCAATTATCAAAAAGCCAGTGGAAGAAAAAATTTGAAATAAATGCCAGATGGCTGTTAAAAATACGAAAGGTTTTACGTATGCAATATTCACAACTCATATCGTAGAATAAGCTACATAGGTTTGAGAAGAAAATTCATCCTGTTCTGTTCTATGGAGAGTCAGTGGATAAGGAGATACACCGAGGGTGTGTTCCAATTCTGAAGCTGAAATGATGAAAAGCACTAGGATAAGTGACTGAAAAATTTCTTGTCTCTTTCAGGTGAGGCACTTCTAAGGGGATAATTCTTCCTCTCTCAAGTGTCTTTGTGTATGGACTTAGAAATATATTGTTGTGTCTTTTAAATTTTATTATTTAAGTTAATTTATTGGTGCTCTTTCAATATGTGATCACATTCATCATAAGGAATTTGTACCTGTGCAAATATATCTTGATTCTTCTTTTTTCCCCACTCCCTTTCCCTCTTTCCAACCCTTCTTCCTCTCCTTACTTATAAGGGGAAAAGGACAAAAAGAGAACAGAAGAAAAAAACCACAGCAGTTCTTACATTAACGGCATAGCTCAGCTATCCACTCAAACCTAGGTTATGTAGTAATTGTACGGGTGTGCTGTACACAGACACATACAGATACACACCGGCACACAGCTCAATGGAAAGATGAGGAAAAAAAACTACTTAAAAATGGTTATCAGTCCATGCTATACTTGGCAAAAAGTGACTCTTACATGTTGGAAAAACAAATTACATTTCAGTTCAATCACTATAGTATGATTCTGAAAATATTACACTTCAATAAGGTTGTCGAAAGTTAAAAATGAAAAGACATAAAAAACAAAAAAAGCCCCACAAAAACTCTAAAACACTGCCCTTGTTTTCCCACATGCATATTTTTGCTTAAAATGTATTTCTGTTATATAAAATAGGTGAGAAAAATCTTACCTCGAACAGCATCTAAGTAGTGAGCTAAAAGGGGAGGGGGAAAGAATGATTGAGTGAATTTCTGAGAAACCAAAACGATACAACATGTACTAATGGTTTACCATCTGCTGCCTGGGACAAGAACAGCAAACTGTGAACTGCTGAAAAGCCTGCAGCTCCAAAGTTGGTACACTGGCTGCACAGTGTGCAAATAATATTTTCTGTAGGAAAGATATTAATGGCTTTTCTGCAAGAAATTCTATTAGGCTCCCTAAAAAGTGTCATATTTCACTAAAAGAACTGCATTTTTACATTTCAGTAATAACTTTTGTGAAAGAGCACCAGCTTCAACCTCTTATTAGTAATATCTTCAGAAGGGCGTTCGGGAGTAACCACCTTTGGTAATCACCACAATATTTAAATCCTCTTACATGAAGGCCATAAACTTACTGTAGTGAAGGAATGTAATTACTTATGCTGCATCTGAATCTCACCCCTCACCACCTTTTTAATGAATCCTAAATATTTTCCATAGTCACAGAACAAGACTTATAGTACCTTTAGTAAAGTAATAATGTAGTTTATTAAGATTATGTTTTATATGTATTATACATTACTTTGGCAGGTCCCAACCATTATAACAAAATACTTCACCTAAAACTGAAAGCTGTGGAAGAGTCTATTGAGTAGAAAAGCCCACAGACAATGAACCGTGTGTCCAGAAGTCCAGTCCTGCCTCTGTTCTGCGCGAACTGCTTTTCCAGTCATGGAATGTCCCTGGAACACTGTGGCCCATTTTCCTCAGCTGAACAATGGCAATGGTATGTGTCTTTAAATGCCAAGAGACATTTTTGTGGCAGATAAACATCAAGGGATTTCATTTTTTTAAAGACAGAAAGTGTTTTATAGTAGAATCGTCTTTTCTAGTGTGAAAATCACATGGTAGAATAATTATTACATAGGCTTTTCAGGCCTACAGTCTGTTCTGCTCTGTGGTATCCTGAAGTGGGTGAAATTTTGGTAATAAGAGTTACAAGAGAGTGGATGTTTCAGTGCAAACTCTACACTACCAAATAAGGATAAGCAATTCAATACAGATGTTCTACTGGTGATAGGTTGGGAATGCCTTCTTCATATACATTGAAGACAGCCTCTTAATGATATCAAATGGCCCCTGCTGAAGTAGTCCCATTTAATGAAATTGCCTCTAAGTGCTTTCAACTGAAACAACCTACACTTTTCAAGAGGAAAAATGGGCAGTGAATGTTACCTTCACAACAAAAGCACTTCTCTTATTAACTAATGACAGTTTATTCCAATGAATCATCTTTCATTTGAGTAATTCAAAGCACTTGAAAGCAGAAAACATAAGAAATACTGAAGTAATAAGAAAGGAAATGACACAAGAAGTAAGTGGGTTATTACCAGCAAAAGAAAAATCTTTTCTAGTCTGCAGTACTTTAAAACTCACAGTCAATACTCCTCCACTTCTGCAACCTTAAATTCCACCAAGACCCTGAAATCAACTCACTAGAATGCTCTTACTGCTTCATTTAGTTCAATTTATATTGTCTAAAATGTGATAGTACTTACCAATTGTGCAGTGGTCGCCCTCCCATCCAGGGCTACACTCACATTTTCCATCTCTGCATTGGCCATGTTCAGCACAATGAGAATGACAAGAGCGCTCCTCACATGTTGGTCCTACCCAGCCTTCTTCACATTGGCAAATTCCCCTTGAGCATACTCCATGGCTACCACACTCCATGGTGCAGAGTTCTGTGGAGAATTCAAAGAACATTTATTAACATGTTTGTCAGGAGAATCATCCATTCTTTCCAATAGGCATGGAAATTGACAAATATCCTAGTATGTATGTTAAACAAAATATTTATGAATATTTTATATACAAAACATATTTTAAAAATGCCCTTAAGAACTCTAGTATTCAAGTGAATACATAAGAAACAGTGTAGAAAAAGTAATTAGGCATCCATGGATAAAATAAACTCTAAGCCAAACTGATTTGGAGGAGTTTATAAAGTGATAATTTTAAGCATCAGAAATGGAATGAATGCCCAACAAATAGCAAGGAAGTTTCTTTAAAAATTTATTAAAATCACAGATAACATTTCAGAGATTTTACGAACTCAAGAGAATAGTGCCCTAAGTTAAGGATAATGATTAAGAAGATACTACACTTCTAATAAGATTTATAATATACAAAAGGTAAGCTGCCATTGATAGTAATCAACTAGCTCTTCTGATCACACAATTAATCTTTGCATTTATTTAAGTCTATAAAATGACTCTTGGTTGATTAAAAAACACAGTCTTCTTATCACAAAATATTATTCAGTATTTAGCCAATATAATCATGGTGTATACTGACGTGGTAGCAGTTCTGTCCTTTATCCTTTTGACTTTTTGATTAGAAATGTTGAATATTAAAATAATGTCAGCAGAGAAATCAAAATTAAAGGTTGACAAGCCTACTTCTTGATTTAATTTACTTGTGGGAGAAGGAGAGGTGGAACATGGAAAAAATGGAGTAGGCTTGGGGTTTAATGGCCCTATGCCCTTGCCGGAAAAAAAGAGAATGTTCCAGAAGCATAGCTGTCCTTTTCAAATTCTGAAAGTGGTTTTATATATTAAAAAATATTGAGATACAATGATATTAAGAAACTGCAATGGTAACAGAGTAAATTTTTAGTACTGAGAGTCTTTTATTCTGATAAAGCTGTTATTATGGATTCTGTTATCTAGGTCAATCTGTTCACAAGTATTCGTTGAAGGTGCGAGTATGATAGAATAATACATTTTAAGTGACAATATCTATCTGCCTGATACCTCTGTTTAATAGCTATGCACCCGTGGACAATTTACCAACAAGCTCCCTCAATCTCTGCTTGTGTAATTATATAATGGAGATAATAATGATTATGTCTCAAAAGGTTATTAGACAGATTCGAGATATATTTTTAGAGGTAGACTTCTCAGTAACTTGAATTATAGTTAATCACTTTCTCCTTGAAAAATAACAAAACATACTCAAGGTAGGATATGGGGGACAAAGAAAAGGGAAAATGAAATTTTGTCTTAAAGAACTAAATGTGTAATGCTATTAAAAGAATGAGAAAGGCTTGGGGAAGAATATGGGTGAATTATCAATCAAATTATCCTTGATCCTCTCTGTTTCTCTCTCTCTCTCTCTCTCTCTGTAGCATGTATGATTCTGAAAAGCTAGGGCTGGAGGTAGAAATTTGGAAGTCTTTGGCATATAAGTAGCATTTAAATACATAGAGTTGGTTGACATCTCTAAGAGATAATAGAAGAACCTAAAAAATCAATCCTAAAATATTCATAAATTTAAAGAGTAGATATTCTGCTTTAAATATACATAGTTATGAATTGGACATTAAAATAAAAACTTTTCAAAAATCAAGCAGAAAAGGAGCCACCCTGAAAGGCCGCTGGGAAGGAGAAGAGAATGTGTGATAGTAGTAATTCTAATGAGATTATGATATAACCACCAACCAAAGAGGTCACTTTTTCAAGAAGTAAGTGGTTAACTATAATTCAAATTTCTGAGA